>VWYK01060100.1:6839-22745 GCA_013399775.1 Semnornis frantzii | reverse complement strand
TCAAAGGGCTAGAAATGCATTTTTATATATATATATGTATATGTATATATATATATATATAAAATCTCAAACACAAGAAAAGGACTATAATGAGACATTTGTTACCTGGGACATGATTTTGCCTTTGCTGTTTTATTGCTCCTGGCTCTAATATGATTTTTAGCTTGGGAGAAAACCAGGGCAATAAAGAGGAAAGTTCCAGTCCTGTCTCAAGTCTTTTGGAAGATCATGGTGCCTTTGCTGGATTTGAATTCAGTCATGGGTGAGTTTTCTTGATGGTTGACCTGGCTTTTCTGTGCTCACATAATGAGCTCTCTCTCTCTCTCTGCTCTCATTGCCATGCCCATCTTCTCTGTGCATGGTGTCTCTGCTCAACGCACAGTGGTTGGGCTAGACAACCTTTGGAAGTCCCTTCCAATCCAAACCATTCTATGAATCTGTACTGCAAATCTCAGAGGAATATCAACATTACCAATTATTGAGAGCGGCATGGTGGCAATGGACATAAATGGTTTCAGCATTAAGAATAAGTTCTTACAATGGCATTCTTTTCTTTAGTTGATACTTGTAATGTTCTGACCTCACAAACCAAAAACTGGAGTAAGCCAAGAGAATTATTTACTTAAATATTCTATGCAAAATGTATATTTGTGATATTCATCTGCTCTGGTAGCTGGCAATGAACGAATGTCATCTTCTGCCTCCTAAGATTTGCAGCACTGTTGACACACTGGAATGTCCAATAGAGTGCAGGCATACAATGCTGTAGCTTGAAGCAGCAGGATCTAGGACTGCTACAGTACCTTTAAGCCACCTTTCTGTGCCAGTGTACAGGAGGGCTCATGATAATTATCTCATTAATTAGCACTTCAGATACGGCAGATTAAGTGCTGTAACACAGCTTGTCATAGCCTGTTTTTTTTGACTGTTCAATCACTTGATCACTGCCTGCAGTAGAAGATTTAATTAAGGCATATACATAATCAATAAATACAAAGCACATGCAGAGTTAGAATAGAAAGAAATCAGAGAAAGAAAACAGATGTGATATTGAGGATTGTGTTCTGCAACATATTCCTAAATTCGCCTATTTAGTTCTAAACATCTCAAGTGATGGTACAATTTATCTTGAGATATACTTCTAGACTGTTATTGTTTTCCTTGGCTGTTTTCCTTTTCTCATTTAATCCCAGAGACTTTAGCCTGTAAACAAGACGGTAAGCCATGTAAAGCCAATTCACTGTTACAAATAAAATGCTGTTTTGAAAGAGCTTTGGTTATTTGCCACTCAAAGGTTTACCTCATGTCTATGATTAATGCATCTGTGTGAACAATTTTCTTCCAAACATGCTCTACCAGTAGGTCGGACACCTGGGTTAGAAGTTCACAATCTCCAAACATATCAAATCTCAGATAGCCGATGTTGTTTTCAAATACATTTGTATGGAATGAAAATTTAATCAGATCTTCAAATACTTCTGGGGAAGGCATCTGAAAGAGTTTGGAAAAACAAAACAAATCATTTGCTGGCATAAGATTTAAAAAGAAATATGTGGGTCAGGCTTAGTCCAGTTGGGACATATGTGAGGAATGTGACCACATATGAGGAACATAACGAAAGGTATTAAGATTTTTGTGTATTCAGCATAGATTGGAATTGGCTGCTGCATTGTTTGCTTTCACAAAATCTGGATGAGGCACCTATTTGCCAGGGTTCAGTTTATTTTTCAAAAATACCAGAATTTCCTTGGATCAAAGAGTCTAAGAAAGCTAGGAGAGCCATTCCTCAGCCTGCAGCATAGGCCGCTGTCCCAGGCCTGCCATCCAAGCCCTCTTCTTTGCTTTAGCAGTTTTTTCTAAATAAGGCACTCGAGATTTTGTAATCTCTTGATTTGCCTCAGCTGACAAACAGCTGCTGGCTACAGGTGAGGAAGTCCCCAGGCCTTCTTAATTACCCAGTCCCCGTGACAGTAAGAAACCTGATGTATTGGGCATGTGCTAGGATACTCATGAGGTAGACATGTTAAATCTCTTATGTAGTGGCATGTGCCTGGAGTCTCACGTGTTAGGCTGTGATTAATTTCATTTTGTTTAGCTTATGTTTTTAAGAAGCAACATTTTTTTGTAATTGCAATTTGTAGCAAACTAAAAATTATGCTAGTAACCTTTGCAATGCATTCAGCTGTAGCCTACTCCAGTTCCTAAACTTCTGTTCTCCATGCATGTGTCAGAAAATGGAAGATTCTCCTTCAGCTTAAAGAGATAAGGCTTTGGGATATTAATGAATTCCATGACCTTCGGCACATTGTCCTTTTCTCCTCAGGGTTGCTGTGAAAATTATTTTATACTTGCTTTTAAAATAATTTGTCCTCTGCTATAGCTCATCCCCAGATAATCTGTACTTTTGCAGCTAAAAGAATGAGTCTGAAATCAGCCATGTTCTAAAAGGTACTCTCCTACCCTGCGATGTGCCACAGAACTCTTGAGTCATTTGGGCTTTCTGCATCTGTAGAGAAGCCAGGCAATCTCCTGCCCTACATGCAGTGCTCTGGCCTGGGGTTGCACTCCTGTCAAAAGTAGATTTGCCACAATAGAAAGCGGCTTTCCAAGGTGTGTGAATGCAGCACTATTTGTCACAGCTCAAGCACTAAAGTGCTTCTCCTCATTTACCTGGGGGAAAATGACCCACTGTATCACACTTCTGTCTATCCTGGGCTTCTTCAGCATTCAGTGCCAAACTTTCAAACATTAATTTAAAAGCCCCATCGGCCAGCAGTTATTAGTCTGATGGTAAGAGCAAGCTGTGCTGTGTCCTGTTGTGTACCCTTCCTTCTCACTGTACCTTGTGAAAATAACCATTCTTTCTACAAAGTAAACTTATCAGTCCAGCACTCCTGAGTTTGTCATTTCCAATCCACTTCCCAGTGACAGCAATACTACTAGATCTGCCCACTGTACTTTGATTATCAAACCACAGTTTGGAAGAATATATCCAGCATGCATTGCATTGTTGTGACAGAGCTCGTATCTAGTTCAGAGGTACTGGTACCGCCAGGAGAAAAAAGTCATCACTCATTGGTAATATCTACAAATAAAATTAAAGTGTTAATCGCAGCCACTTGCTAATGATATTTTAAGTGAACACACAGATTTCTTAGCTCTGTCTCTAGCAGTAATTGTTATATGCATACCCATAAGCATGTTGATTAAGAATAACCTCTCTGTCTATGTCTGGAAACTTTCTTTTTTCTACTTGTTTTACTGTGTTGGATCACATATTTGTACATTGAGAAGTTCAGTACTTGCTAGCAGTGTTGCTAATGACTCCAAATTCATTACAGATTTTAAGATGTGTTAATTGTTCCTTAAGCCTCATATCCTGTGGGGTAAAATGAATATGTAAATATCTCAAAGAAACTATTTTTCACCTTCATGGCTGCAGGGAAAAAAAAAAAAAAAGATTCTAGAGGTGCTAACACCAGAAGTCAGATGAAAAGCACTTCAGATGTAATTTGCACAGAGTGGGGAAAGTCTCCTAATTTTTAAGCAAAAGAGGTATGGAAGCTGGGACTTGCAGCAGGGAGTTTCTGTCCTGGAAAACTTCAGCTTCATGACACTGGTACATAGGCCATGTGCTCTTGGTACCTAAGGAGATAAGTCTAGCTTTAGAGAGCAACAGAGTGCTCCTTTTTGGAAGGCAGACCTCTGTCTGCAGGCTAAGGGCAAGCTGGGACAGGATGCAGCTGAAAGTAAGATCCTGCTGCTCGGCCAGGCAATGTTTACATACAAATGATTTGATGTTAAATATAAACCCTCAGGTGCCTTAGAAAGAACACTGTAAGCAATGTGGCTAGACTAAAGAACCTCCAAGCTAACAGCACTTATGCCAAGGAAGAATAGTTTTTCGTTAACTATATATGGTCTCCAGCCCTATTCTGTGTTTTCCTTACATGAGTGGCCTAATTGGAACAAGTGATGTGACATAAAATAGGACCCAGAATGCTGCCCTAAGACTCATGCATGGAGTTTCATCCCTGACTTTACTTCCGACACATAGTCCCATCTTGGGCAAACTACTTTTCTGATTGTGCCTCTGTTCCCTCTTTTCTCCCTTTTCACCTGTCTCCTAATTGTTTTGTCTATTTAGATGGAAACTGTATTTTCACAGTCAATTTTGTCCTGAGCATTGTAATGTAACTAAGTTAGTGCCATCACCTGCCAGCTGTTAGAATATTATCAGTCAGAATCTTTGTAACATTCCAGATCCTGAGGTTGGTTTAACAGCCATGAGATCTTGGGGGCTAGGTGGTAGGGTTGTGTCTTTCTTTCTTAGAAGAGCATTTGGGTTCCTTGTGTGCCTTTGCGGGATGGAATGGAATAATATATCCTAGTAGGTCCTACAGCTCAAGGACTGAGCAAGATCAGCTATATCCCTGACAGCAGATTCTCACTTACTCTTAAAAGTATCCATATTACTGAGTGATTTTCAGGCAATCCAGTCTAGTACATCACTAGTCTTACTACTACAAAGATGTTTTTAGAGTCTAGCGTAAACAGTCTGAGTTCACTACATTCTACAAATTAAGTGCATTACTTCTTGGACTATTTACCACAGACAAGGGAACAGATTATTCCCTTCATATTTGAAACAGCCTCTTACGTATCTGAAGACTGTTTTCACATCTCCTCTCAGTTTTCTGCTCTCTGGAATAAACAACTCAAACCTTTAAAACTTTTTCAACATGACTCTTATTCAGCCTACGCCTGTTCCTCTCATGCTGTCTCCCTACTTGAGCCACATCTTTCCAGAAAAGCTTTGCACAAGACTGCACATAGTATACTCTAGCTGAATTATCTTTAGAGATGAATGTAGCAGAAGAATTTGCATTTCTAATTGATTATATCCCTCCTTATCCATTCCAGGCTGATGATTATTAACTGGAACAGCTTGACTGTACTGACTTGTGTTCAATCACAGTATCACCAAGGTTGGAAGAGACCTCAAAGATCATCAAGTCCAACCCATTACCACAGACCTCAAGACTAGACCATGGCACCAAGTGCCACGTCCAAACCCACCTTGAACACCTCCAGGGATGGTGACTCCACCACCCCCTGGGCAGCCCATTCCAGTAGGGAAGGACTCTCTCAGAGAAGAACTTTCTCCTCACCTCGAGCCTAAACTTCTCCTGGTGCAGCTCGTTCATCATATGAACCCCAAAGAGTGCATATATTTTTTCACAGGATTTGCCCAAAACAAGCTGTCTTACTTCTAAAGCTGTGCAGTCAGTTGCTATCACCCTCGAAACTGTAAGAACCCTGCATGTTCTTATTTAACCTCATATGGCTTTTTACTGATTATTTCTCCATGTTTTTTTTTCCTCCAGAACTGTGACTTTGAATCCTAATCCTGCTCTTGTATGTACCAAGAGAGTCAGGATTGGGAGTTTACCACAAGAAGGAGATTAAACCCTCTGGGATGTTGCACTGAAAAGAGTTAAAAGAGGTTATTTAAGGATCCCAGTCCCTACTGAGAATATATAGGGCAGAGTGTGAAACTGTGCTTTCACCTTGCAAAGAGCAGTACCACATAGCAGTGTGTAAGCCTGCTCTGACACTACACAGCTTGTAACACACTCATTGCAAGCCAGTGAGCAGCTATTTTCTAGTCAATGTCCTGGAAGATTACATGTGAAAGAAAAATGTGGAAATATAATTCATGGCTAAATTTTTATTTTGATCCTAACCCCACTGAACATCCTTACAACCAACTGCAAAATCTACTGTAATATTAATGAAAATGGAGAAAAAAACCTCAGCATAAATGGTTCTCTTCAGTGGGATTATAACCACAAATGTAGCTGCATTGAGCTTGAGTATCAGGATCAGAAGAAGAAAGGAGCTACAAAAGAGCAAGTGATTAATCAAATGTTAAATTCCTTCCTGCATCAACGACAAGAAGCAAGAATGAATTGCAAATGGTCATGAGTCAATAAGAGTTAAATATGTGCCTGGTTTTGGCTTGCATAAACTCGTATAATTCCACACTGACTTTACTGTGGTTATGTTGATATAAGTCAGCATTGTATGAACCCACAGTATATTTTTCCCACCTCTTAGCAACAGGTGTAGCAATTTGATTATCTATCTTGTCACTTCAAGGCTGAGTATTTTGATTTCAATCATTAATGGAAGGACATAATCAAGCCCAGTACTCTGCTATACATATTATTTGTCTGGGAAAAGGAGTGCTTCGAAGGCAGGAAGAATTTCTTTCTATAGAGGACTCATTTTTTGCTCTGATAATACTTTTCAGTTGATTATCTAAAACATTAATGTAAGACTCTCTTACATGTGAAGACTGCATTAAAAGTATTTTGATATTATCAAGGGGCCAGAAGTCCCTCAGTCACTCAGGAAGACTCTTATTACTTAAAACTGGCATAACACCATTGTTGAAACCAGGCAGCAATTCTTTCATAGCTTCTCTATGATACTCAGATATTCATGAACTTTCAGTATGGAAAGGGAGGTATGACTGGAAAGAGAGAGAAGCAGATGGAAAATGGCATGTAGCACTTATTGAACTGCACATCAGCAGGCTTACAGAGCTCTCTGCCTTATAAGCAAAATGCTATTTTCTAGAGTACAAACAATCTATACAACGTTTGCCTCTGGGAAGTCTGACTTTGGAAAGTGGCATTTATGCAGGAGACAGCTCTGGCTAGAACTGACCTTGCAGCTGTCATAGAGGAGACATATTCACTACCCAGTATTACGCTTCAGCAGCTCTTCTAGTGTAGCAGATGCAAAGGTCTACATGCATTTCACTTTTCTGTCTCTTATGTCCCATCCCATTCTTCTCACACTTATTCATCATCACTTTCATTTAATTGTGTTGAAACTGCTTCACTGTCAAGGTCATTATTGAGAAAATCCCACTGTTGAGGAGGGAGAGAGTGACTTGGAAGGTAGGTAGCACATAGAGAAAACCTAGCTCTTCAGCTTTTGAGGAAAAAAATGTGATACAGAGTAAAAGAGCCACTATGTCCATCTATAGGACTGTTTAAAAAAAAAAAAAATTTACAAATGCAATTAGTGTCATCATGTAAGCTTCACTGTAATCTTAAGGTATCTGCTTTCCGGGGTAGTGGTATGAGGTATTCCTGAAATGTTCCACACATAACATGCCTTTTGACCCTGAAAAGCAAGGCAGGAAATGAAGGCACTCTTGCTGCCCAGTGCTCTGAGGAGTAGCTAAAATTTCTCTTACCTCTGTTAAAAGCAAAAGCCTTTACTTCAGTCACTCTGTTCACTCAGCCTCTTTTCTCTTTAAATGCCTTAAGACAGCTCTCTTGTCCCTCTGCCTCCCAGTTTCCTCAAGCACTATGAGGCAATACATATGCCTTTGGAAACAATTTTAGCCTCAAAAGAGACCTGTGCTTCACTTCTGCTGTTTATATATTATTTTGCCTGGAAGAAATCTCACGTTCGTCCTGATTTGCATCCACATTGATATGATTTCATTCTTATGGATGCATCCCCAGCCTCTTCCATGTATTTTGCTTGACAAATAACTGAACTAAACAGAAGCACCTATTAGTGTAATAGCATTTCCTCACTAGCACTATTGGAATCAGAGTTTCACATCATGTGGCAGATATGATATTTGTCCTATACATCCTCTTCTTAACATTCAGGCTATGAATTAAGTAAATAAGGTTTGAATAAGTGAAAACAGAACAGTGACTAACTTGCAAGATAGGCCCTCTTTGTAGAGTGAGAAGTCATGACATATGCTGACATGTTGCTAACAATTTAGCAGCAAGATGTAGCAAAAACATTTTTAGAGTGGAGCTTTCTACACCCAGCAAAGGTAAGAGGGAACAAGAGTGATGGAACAGAAAAACAATTTAATTATTTCTATTTAATCTTAAAGGGGGAAGTATCTCTCAGCTAATAAATTTGGAAAAATTGCCTTCCCCTAGCAGTGCTCAGACTTTGTTCCTGATCTTTGTGTTGGAGATAATACCACAAAGGTCATGCCTACTTTAAATCATGCATGCCAAAATCTTCAGAGGGTGGAAGACCACAGATTTCCTCCCCCAGGAACCATTTAATAGTTACCTGACATTTGGTATGCTCCAGTTCATTGCAAAGGAATATGCGCTTCATAGTAAACTTCAAAAAGTAATTTTATGAGTCCCTGGAGAAATGAAGTCTCTGACAGCCATGCTAGAGCAGTAGCCAGAAAAGAGCTAAATCCACCCAAGAGATCAGGTTATCCTAACCCTCCCTTTAATTTGAAGGTGGAATTTTAACAAGTGCTCCTGGGAGCTCCCTCAAGCACAACAATGAACAAGAAAGATTGCCAAGGAAGACCAGTGTATAAATACACAGGCTCAGCACAAAGCACAGACTGTTACGCAAACCACATAGCAGGGGGAAAAGTAGATTATTAAAAATCAGTTTCTCCCTGGGGTCACTTAACTTCCACCCAGATTCTTCTTTCAAAGTATTTCTAGGTCACTGGGTAACTGTCTGATGATGAACATGAGATACAATCAGGTGAACGTTCTACTGTCACTACCAAAGGAGATGCTTGTTCTTCTGGTATAACTGAAGCCAGGTATAACCACTTAATACAGAAAAATCCATTAAAAAGTATGTGGCTGCATATTTTGTGGGTTCATGCATTTACTCTGTCCAACTAAATTTTTCTTAAATTACAGACTTGGTTTGTAAACAGTGAGTATCTGCATTACAGCTTGAAAAGCCACAGTACTGAAAGAGAGATCACAGGGACTGAGGTATCTTCCCTCTAACTGTGAAGCCCTGCATATTTACTTGTGGCAGATGGCAACTGAGTGAGATTCACAGCTAAGGTCTATTCCCAAAATGCATGCAACCAGAGCTATGACAAGCTACTACCCTGACTTGCCTTAGTGTCAGAGAGCTCAGTCTCTAAAACCTGCTTAGACACTAGCTTCTAATCTGAGGACAGCTGAATCCTGGTGGGTTTATGATACGGGCTAGAAACATGATAAGGTATCTGACTCGGCACTCCCGTTCTAGCTGACCTCAGTATAGCTGGGTACAAGAGAACTGTACCTGTTTTGGCATGATTCCTGGGATGCTGTCCTTGGCATGTTCAGGGACGTAGAGTAATTTCAGGTGCTCATCACCAGAAAATGCATGCAAGTTGGCAGTCACCTTTCTGGCCAGCTCCTCTTCTGAAGTAACCCTTTTATAACTGTCTTTGTTGATGTTCTTGGTGAGATTGGATGCTACAACAGTTCCAATGTCCACAAAGGCATAATTATCTGCTACAAGCTTGCCCACGGTTTTCAGTGTCTGTGGTACCTGGGCACGCAGGTTGGCAATGTGCTGAGCTACAGCCATGGCTTCATTGGCCTGAACGGTGATGTGTGGCTCCACTCCAGACACGCTCCATACTTTGCCAGTGATTGGGCTGAGCACCACTTGGCTGGGGATGGAGGCATATAGAGAACTGTTACCGACACGATAAATGCCCACAGAGAGGGAACCACCTACTGTGGGCTCACCAATAACTGTGGCTCGGTGAAGATCCTTCATAGATCGAGTGAAAGCTTCAGCTGCTGAGCCACTCATATGGCTTGTTAGGATGTAGATGTCCTTGAGGGAGCCGTATCTCTTGCCAGTGACTTGGGGAAGAGTCCACACCTCTGTGCTGTGGGAGGTACTACGATCAAAGACAGTGTAGAGGTGTTGCCGAGGCTCAGGATCAAAGAAGTAGGAGCAAAGTATTGGGATGGCAGTGGAGTAGCCACCTGTGTTGTACCTCATGTCAATAATCATGGCATCAGTGCCCACCAGCTTGTTCCATACCATCTGCAACAGCTGGGGCCCAATGGCTTTCACTGTTTCTGCCTCAGCCATCATATCAAAGCGAAGGTAGCCCACATTGCCTGGCAATACTTCAATTTTGAAAAGTGCCTCAATGATGTAGCTCAGCTCCTCAGGACTGGGAATCATGCTGGGAATCTGTTCTTCTGGCATTGGTTCAACATGGCTATGGAAGATGTGGAGCCGGTGGTCCCCTGAGGCCTCCTGCAAGTCACTGGTAAGCTGGGAAGCCAATGTCTCAAAGTCTACTGCTGATCGATAACCTCCTTGAGCTCGTTTGGTGCTGAGCATAGCACTGGCCTTACCAGCCACTTCTGGGATGGCATAGTGAGCCTCAAGGAGTTGCCCAGTACCCTCTAAAAGTGCTCCCATGTTCTTGTGGAAAGCTAGCACCTCTTCAGCCTTCTCCAGCGCATCCTCAGCCAACACTATGGCATCAGGCACAACTCCTCCACCCATCCAGCTTTCCCCATGGTTGTCAATGAAGGTGATAACAGGAACTGTAATAGTTAGGCCACAGGTTATTCCCTGCCCAGGTTGCAGCAGAGGGAAGGTGCGGGTGTGTGAGAGGCTTCCTGCTGTGATCTCACCAATTAGTGTGGCACGACCCAGGGACTGCATGAGATAAGCAAACTCTTCAGCAGCTGTGGCAGTGTGGTGGCTGGTGAGCAGGTAGATGCCACGCTGAGACCCATAGGGCTGACCCAGCAGTTCTGCCTGGCTGTTGTGCTCCTGTGTGTGATTGGTGCGCCTGTCATATGTTGTGAAGAGACGGACTGGGCCAGCAGCAGGATCTTGAAAATAGGAGAGTAGCACAGGCACAGCAGAGGAGGAAGGCCCCCCAGGGTTGTATCGCAGGTCCACAATCAAGTTTTCTGTATTTTGGAGGGGCTCCCACACTTTGTGGACAATGTAAGGTCCCAGCTTAGCAAGCACAGAGGCATCTGCAAACTCATCAAAGCGCATGTAGCCAACATTGCCTGGTAGCACTGACACCTTAAAAACAGTATCCACCAAGGCATGCAGCAGTTGCTCATTGTCAGGTAAGTTGGCTGCCATCGCAATTGGCTTCTCAGACGGGGGAGCAGCAGCTTCACCTGGCATCATGACTCGAACCAACAAGCGAGGATCTTCGGATAAGGTCTGCATGTCAGTGTTGAGCTTGGTGGCCAGGTCCTCTGCTGACTGCACAGAAGAGAAGTCAGAGGTGGCAAGGTGCCGCAGCAGCACTGGCACCCGCTCCACTAAGCTGTAGTAGTCCTTTATTATGTTCGTGAGGTGGCTTAGGGTGCCAGGTACTGCTCTGCGCACTGCCAAGATATCCAGGGATTTTTGCAAGGCTTGTTCTGCCTCAGTAGCCACACATGGCACCACCCCACTCACCTCCCAGCTCTGTCCACCCCCACTCAAAGGGCTCACAGATCGTGACACGGGAACCATCATATAGAAATTGGAGAGGCCAATACGCAGTTTCTGGATGTCCAGTGAGCCCCCAGCTGTCTTCTCCCCGACAGTGATAGCCCTGTTCATGTGTTTGAGGATGTAAGCCACATCTTCAGCCACTCCCGTGGTATGGTGGCTAATCAAAACAATGACATCCTTGTCTTTGCTGTATCTCTCTCCCAACACCTTTGGCAGTGTCCATATCTCTGTGGTGGTGTTGGAGGGCCGATTGTATACAGTCTCAACGTGCAACATCTTTTCTTCATTCAAATATGAGATGATAAAGGGGAGACCAGAAATCTGACCCCCAGTGCTGTGACGGAGATCAATCACCAGGGCAGATGTCTCTGTCAGTGTCTTCCACACTTTGTCCACTAGAAAAGCTCCAACTTTCTCCACAACTTCCTGTCCTATGATATAGTCAATTCTCAGGTAGCCAACATTGCCCTCCAGCTTGTCATACATGACCACATGCTCAATAAGACTCAACAATTGTTCACGAGTTGGGGAAGCCTCAGCTTCTTGTTTGGGACCTGCATGCGATGATGGCTCATAGGAAATCACCAGTCTTGGGTCATTAAGAGCTCCCTGCACTCCAGCTGTCAAGACACTGGCCAGCATTTTTGGATCTGAGATGTCCAGGATCTCCCCACTCTTGATTGCTTGTTCGATGGCTTCTTGCATTCCCACTAGGTTTTCAGGATAGCAGTAGTTATCCAGAAGGACTTTAGCCATGTCCAGCACTAGAGTTGGCTGAAAGATTTCTTCAGCAGGTATGATGCACATGATCAGTGCTGAAAACAGGAAGAAATGTGTCCTGATCATTTTATGTTTGTATGGAATAAAAAAGAAGGAAAGAAGTCAGAAGCTCTTATTGATCAGGATGAATGTAGCTTTCCAATGACTCTCCGTGAACCACGCTGAAATCCTTGTGTTGAATCCAGGTGCACAGCCCGGATAAAAACCTTTTATCTGCACTAAACCTTTAATCTCATTAAAATGGAGTGCATCATCCGAAGTGCACCAATAGAAGAAGTTCAGCTCCTTACTACTTCACAGTTCTCTTATGAAACTGTAATAAACTTCAATCATCAAGGAAGATCTTTCTGGCAGTTAGTCGTTTTGAAAAAGTAATGCATTGCCTGTTATGAACTGCTCCTGGCTTATCATGACAATGGATTTTTTCAAGGAAAACTTTGATGTTTAACCAAATTACAGCAGCAGTCATCTAGTTTTTACTATTATTTATGAAAAGCTTATACCAGGAGATTCTACAGTGACTTAGTGCATCAATATTTAATATTTCGTCAAAAGTTGTTGACAGTGCATTGTCTTTGGTATTTTCCAGTCTGACCTGCAAAGAACTGTTCTTACTTACTACGACCAAGGGCTCCAAACAAGGAACTCCAGACATTTAGAACAGTTCATAAAATCCAATGTAATGACAGCCTGTTAATTTCTGTGCTGAGAATTGCCAGCACTTTTAACAGCACTTTGAAATACATTTGCCTCAATATAATACAGCTAAATCTGAGGTGACTTTAATCTTTATAATTTGCACTCAATTAGGATTTACTTGTAATACTATTGAGTAACATATGGTCATGTCTGCTGACAGCTTCCAGCCAATGGACTTCAAGCTCAACATACAAAAATAGAACAGGGGGTGGTGGTGTGTTTCCTTCTGCTCACAATGTAGAGACCCTATTGTATTAAGAGTTTTAAAGAGGATCAGAATTTGTGGAATGCAGCTGTAGACTGTAACCATGTGAGCTGTCAGCATTCAGAGCTCCAGTATGACATGCCAAAGACATACAAGAACAGATTCTCGACTCTGAGTCTGAAATTAATTGTTACCTCAGCCATTCTGCTTGCTGGAGGTAGCTACAAGAATAGACTAGGGAATCTGGTAAGAGAGTGTTTTTATATTGCATTCAGAATGTCACTTGTCACCACATTAGAATACATATGTAGTCTAAAAATAATCTACCCTGGCTGGATGCACACTGTTGCTGTCATGTGTTAGTATCATGAGTGAAGTCTGCCACTCACATGAGCAAATTTACTGCAGACCTTTTTCTGTCTCATTCAATTGTAGCAATACAAGCATTTTGTGAAATTCCTTCCACTAATACACCCAAACAGGAATATCCTGATCTAGAAAAGCAGGTAATAGTTCATCACATGGTTAGTTTTCATCTGTGTGTAGGTAAATGTTGAAATGTAAATCTATCAAAAGGAAAAATTAAAATAGTTCTCAGAGTCCATTAGAGAAAGGACTGTTCTCCAGCAAAGGCTGTAAAATGTGAAGTTATAAACACAGGTATCTCTGGCAACCAGGCTGTGTAAAAGTTTGTAAAAATCCTAGTTAAATAAAAGTTGCCACTTCCCTTATCGACGGAGAGGCCTAGGACACAGTTGAAACTGCTGCTGATAATGTAAAAATAAGTAATTAAGCTCCAAGTGTGCTACAGAGACATTCTGTGTCCTTCATTGGTAGAAGAGTAGTGAGATTCAGACCCGTAGTATCTTCACAACTATGGAGGACTGTTCTGTATTGTGACAATGTGGGGCATCTTCCACAGACCTAACTTCAGGGCACTGCTACGAGTTTGAATTGTTCTTGCTTTCTTCCTGGAAAGAATAATCCAGTGCTCCTGGGCAAAGGTAATGGGAACAACTCTGTAGAGTAATCACATGTTGTCCAGAAATGGACTTGAGCTACAGAATTAATTGTCAGAGATGAATTAATTTCTCATGTGGCCAATACGGGATCCTGTGCAAATGAATTTGTACTGTTTTTCTAACTCACAGTTTGAAAGTTTTGGGGACAAGGGATCTCTTTACAACATTAATGCATAGCACATACTCTACCTTTACTCTGTGTTGTTACCATAGAGAATTGGGGCTGATTAGTCTTGAGAAGAGAAGGCTATAAATATCTGAGGGGTGCCAGTCTCATTTTGGTGGTGCCTAGTGATAGGACAAGGAACAATGGCTACAAGCTGGAACACAGGACGTTCAACAACGTCCTCAACAAGAGACACTTTGTGGTGAGGGTGACAGAGCACTGGAACAGGCTGCCCAGAGAGACTCTTCTAGAGACTTTCAAAACGCACCTGGATGTGTTCCTGTGTGGCCTGCCCTAGGTGATCCTGCTTTGGCAGAGGAGGTGGATTCAGTGATCTCTGGAGGTCCCTTCCAACCTCTAACATTCCATGATTCTGTAATTGCATACACTGTAGTGTACATTCAGACAATGAATTTAATAGACAATATATGGTACTTCATAAATCCCCAATTAATTCTAAAGCACCATTCACTCTGTGTGCTGACTAAAGCAGGGAATGTCTGAAATAAACACATTATTATCTATAATTGGGTAATTCATGCATACAGCCAAGAGGAGGATGGTGTATAGGTAATCTTAATTCTGACACTTCCCACTGTGGCATGCTTAACATTTTAATGTTACTTGCAATTTTTGTGTGCTCTGACACCTTTCAATTAACTTGAAGGTGAAGATACACACTAACTGATTTTGTTATGATGGAAGCAAAGCATGATGATAAAGACAATATATTTGTGATCCAAACCAATGAAGTAAAAGTGTATAAACAGGGAAGGTTAGATATTCTGCCTGCTCGGCTAGGGGGTTGTGTTGTTCAATGGGCTCCCTTTTTTGTTTCTTATTTCTTTCTTCCTTTTACTCCTGCTGGGTGCTGGAGTAGGAGGCCATGCCCAGGAGCCAAAGAGCAGAGTTACAAAAATGGATCCATTGTGACAGGAATTGGGAAAAAAAGTACAATAATCCATGTCCCTAAGAATGTGTCAGGATGGATCTCTATTTCTGTCTGTCTGTAGAGTCGCTTTAAGCATGCAGCTCTCTACCTCAGAAAAAAGAATGACATTGCATGTTTATGGAATGCACATACTTTCTTTTTTAATCTTTTGTATATAATACATAATGGATACTTATATGAAATTATTTACCAAGTGCAAGGTAATGGTGAAAATAAAGTTGAATAATTTACCATAAAATTAGAAAAAAAAAAAGTTTGCTGGATTTCTCGAATGTAATTAAATTCTGCTGTTTAAATCATAACAAGTATTTTAAAAACTTAACTTTTCCACTGTAAAACTTTTCCACTCTCTGTCACTTTCTGCTTTTAGAATAAAAAATAATATAACTTTAAATGACAAAGCATTACTCATAACTTGTTTCAACTCACTGTGCAAAAGGTATTATAAGGTATTACAGATAATATATATGAGGTGATAACTGTCACATCATCTTACTCTGAATTTAATAGACAAAGATGAATGGTCATGAAGAACACAGAAAGCAGAAAGTAACCGACATAACCGAGCATTTTTAATCAAGGTACGTGCCATATCACTACCTTCCATATATAAATCAGTTCTCTATATCTACTGCTAAACTCGTTATATGATAAATTTTCTCCTGCCATTTAACCATGCTTTTCCACAGAGCCACAATATTCTTCTCCCGTGAGGCCTTATCTGGAGGTGAAAAATAATGAAATAGCCCTTTCCTGTCTGTGATTGCTTAAA
>VWYK01060091.1:0-10482 GCA_013399775.1 Semnornis frantzii | reverse complement strand
AATTTTTGTTTAAATGAGAAACAGTTTTAAAAATCTAAATAGCAAATTATGATGGAGTTCTACTGCAACTTTTGCCACTACATCTTACACTTCTGTCATCGTGGACAATAAACTGAAAGGAAAATAACACAAAATGGACTTTTTCTTTGCAATTTTATTTCCAAGGCAGTCTGGTGGGATCATGCCCCTAATTTTGAAAATCATTTGGGTTCAGCAGTGCTCAGAATTGTCTGTTGGCATTTAGTCATGCCTAAGTGATATATATTAAATCTGAAAGTACAAGCTTAGAAAACATCTTCTATTCAGAAAGCAAAAAGGCTACAAATCCAGCTGTTGTCAAACTGTGAAATCAGTAACTTCCACTAAAAAAAAAATGAGAAACAGCCTTGTTAATTTTTTTAAAGACTTTTAACCCTTTCCTATTAGAACACAACTTCCTTAATGCAGTAACTACTGCAGCACTTGGTGGAGAATAATTTTATTCTTTGTCCAGGCATACAGCAACTCTAATAATAAACTAGTATTTCTGGATGTCTCATTTCCGAGTTTCATAACTGGTCTGAAATAATACAATATCACAAATGGGAATGTTAGTAATTTTTTACTGCTTTTTACTGCTATAATACAGACCCTGATCTTAGTGAAGGAAATTAAAATTTCTAGGTGGCTGAAGCATGAGCAGTCTTTGGATCTCAACCAGTTACAAGTCAATGAAAAACTTAAGAACCTTGCACTGGCAGGTTACACAAATTCTCTGCTCCCTCTATGTTCTCAGCTGATTCTGTTTTAATTTTGAATTATGTTTCTTTGAAGCTCTTTTATAGCACATCAGATTCTCATCCACCATTGGTTGTTATAGTAAAGTACTTGCTTTTGCAGAACAAGTGTTAAATCTGCTTTGAGATAAATACTCTGATGCTGCAGGAGCTCTGGGCTTGCTCTCAAGATAAATTCATGTATATTGCAACAAAACACCTGCCTCTGTGTCACCATGAAAACAGCTTCCGATTGTTAAGTACAATTCAGTCTGTTAAACAAGATTCAGGTTCCCCCCCAACCCCCCTTGTGGGAGATGAACAGATGTCCTTAGCAGCCAAAAGGAGCTTCCTCCCTCCTCATCTACCCAGCTTGTATTTCCAAGTTATGAGCACTAAAACTCTCCAGTCAATTGGCTAGGGTCTATTGTTTCCATCACACTAGTCCCTTCCCACAGCCACTCAATGCTCAGCATTACTTTATGTGACACCTGCTGACTGGAAGCAACAGATTTACACTAGGATTGTACCCAGAGTTTCCATATATTCCTCCCAGATAGCACCACCATGGGTTCCTCTAGATCACTAGTACACCACACTAGTTATGGGACACTCACCCAGCTCCAAAACTTCCCATGCATCTGGTCCATCTCATCAACCAACAGCTTTCATACATTTTGTGGGACCGAGCAAAGACTCTCTACTCAGTACCATGGCTGTTCCCCCAAGGGCTAGGTAATGACTAACACTTCACAACAAAAGTCACTGATAAGAGGAATATCTGCCTTGCCAACAGGTAATATAACTGCTTCTGCTGTGGAATGCAACAGTGAGATTTTTGGAGGAAGTGTAACAAGCTAGGAGAGACAGGGAAGAGCAGGGCAAGTACTTGTAAAAATGCTGTGTAATAACTCAAAAGACTTTTAAAGGTTTCAGTTTAACGTGACCAAACTTTGGAAGCAGAATGAGAGTCAGCTACAAAGCCCCAGTGAAGTTATTGACTCATATTTGCTGCAAATTGCCACACCCTCTTAGTTCAGCATTAGAAATTAAATCCAGTAAGGTAAAATAGAATAAAGCAACTCTTACCTGAAGATGCTGAAGAATCGTAAGTACTTCTGTCTTTCCTATTTGTCTTGAAGGGCTGAATGTCCTTTTCCCTGTAAGTTCCAAACCCTTCAAAGCTTCTTCTTTTATTCCCACTTGCATCGTTGTCCCGCTTCTCACTTGAGGAATTCATTTCACCAAACACATCCAGGGACTCTGACCTTCCATTACTCTCAGTATTACCAGAGTATCTCTTTGTGCAAGAGTCAATGGGATCATTGCTTGAGTCACTTTTATCTTTACTTTGTGTCCACTGCTGGGCATCAGAAAGTGATAACGTAGAGAGTGTATCCACCTCAAAGTTACTCTTTGAGCCTTTGTGTCCAGTTTCACAATGCTGGTGCTTCTGCTTCTCCTTATGCTTGCTTTTTTCATTGAGCAAGGAGAGGTCTTTATCTGAGCTGTTTAGCCTTTCATTGATTGCATGGCTGGAGAAGCCAGTGGACTTGCTAGCAAAGAGACCACTCAGATCTTCATGTGTCCCCAATATCCTCTCATCCTTATGCTTGTGCTTATGTTTGTGTTTTCTTTTGTGAAGTCGGCCACTCGAAAGGCTTGTTCCTCCAGCCTTTGGAGGAGCCAAAGAAGACTGCATGTCTCCAAGGCCCATTCCCACAGGTGTTTGTAGGTGCACACCATGTTTAGCTTTATGCTTGGCAGTGGTGGACATCTTCATATGAGAGCTTGCATGGAATTGGGGTGGGGGCACGGTAGGTCTCATAAATGGGGAAGCCGCTCCAAGCGTGTGAGACAGATACAAAGGAGCTGGATACTGACCATAGTAACCAAGGTTCATCATAGGCATTGATGTGTAAGGCATTCCATAGGGTGCATAGTAACTCCCACTGGGAATAGGGTAACCGAACCCTTGTAAAAAAGGCACCTTTGTCATGGTGTCATTGGTTTTGGCAGGTCTACCACGCTTCTTCTTAGACTTCATGTCAGAGGTCCTGCGAAGATAGAGCAATGGGTCATACTGGATATATGGCACAGGGTAGTAGTGATCAAAATTAATCCTGAAGATGCTGGGATATGGATTTTCATGATAAAAAGTGTAACTTCTATGGGAAATCCTGAACACTTGAAACTTATTGACAAGTTCCTCCAGGTCTGCCAGAAACTGGAGGTCATCTCTGTTCTGCAGACTTTTCCTTTTCCTCTTGTGCTTTGGCTTTTTCATACTCTCATGAGAGAGAAAGTTATCCACAATGAGATGTTTCTGCCGGTGACCGTGCCTATTCTTTGTGCTGGTGTCAGATGGAATAGCCTCTGGATTGTCCAGGGTGCAGAAATCAAAGGAGTATCTCCGGCGGGATTCTGAGCTCTTCTCAGCTTGGTCAGAAGTGCTGTTGTTGTCTGTACCTATCCCGCTGTCACTCGGTATGGTTTCCTCACTGTGTGACTCACTCACTGGCGACAGCGTGACTTCTTTCAGAGAACCTATTTCACAGAGGTGGGAGGGTGAATTAGCCATTAACCTGGGTGGAGACAGCTTCCAAGTTCCACTGTGCATTCCTTTCTGGGTTTTTGTAGGAAGAGCACTGATAGGTTGGAGATTTGGCATAGTTTTTAATTCTGAAAAATTAGTCTCAGTGCTTGCAGGGCTAAGGTTGCCATTAGTCCCCACTAACTGTGTTGAAAGTGGATGAATAGCTGCTGGTGACGATGCCACAAGTGACTGCAGGTTGGAAGGCACTGCTGGGTTTTCTGGCTGGCTGGAAACAGGCCTTGAGTGCTTGATGGCTGTCTTAGGTTCTTCTGTCTGAGGGTGCAGCTCTGCTCTTGGCTTTCTGCCCCGTTTTTTACCAATGTAGATAGTCCCTCTCTTGCTGACATTGATTTGCTTCCCTAATCTGGCATCAATGGTGGTTGGCCCAGCATTAGATGGTGGCTGGACTTTTGCTTTCAGAGCTATGCTGCTGGAGCAGGAGGACAAGATCTGATTGAGAATATTCTTCCTTTTGAGAGTCTTCATTTTATTGATGGTCTTGATGGTCTTCTTATCCAAGACACCGAGCTTCCCAACCTTTTTGTGAAATTTGAGCTCACTGACGGACTTCTCCTCTCCCGGGACCATCTGAGCTAACTTGGCCAGATTCCGTCTCCTCTTTCTTTTCTTTGTTCCTGGAAATTCACGACTGATTGGACTCACTGGGCTGGTGGATGTTCCCTCATGAATGGTTTCAACAGTGAGCAAAGGTTGTTTCTTTGGTCGTCCTCTTTTTTTCTTGATAGGTGTGATCACAGTAAGACTGTCTGTATTGGTATACAGAGGGCTGGATGGTGTGATAGGATAGGCTGAAGGAGGCTCCACCATCAGCTTCTCAGATGTTGTCATAGAGGTCTCCTGAAGTATAGATTTAGGTTTGCTGCAGGTCCATCGTCGTTTAGCTGCATGTTTGGGATGCTGGACCTCAGATAATTTGCCAGCCGTGGGAAGATCAGTGGGCAGGAGAGTGGATGTCATAGGTACAGATTTTCTGAGTCTGGTGGCACCATTGAGGGAAGCTTTGTCACTGAGCACACTGCTGTCGATGGTTACTAAGGAGGACTCACTTTCAATTACTTTTCCTGGTTTTGTGACTCGAAGATCTTTTTTACTCCCCTCTGGTTGAGAGCTAGTCTTGCTTCCTACTTCACAGCCCATAGCAATTCCAGAAGGTAGGCTTTTCTCCTGTGTAGCTTTCTCTATGGCAGATTTTGTGGATTGCCTTTTTTTCCTTTTGTGGTTGGACATATCTGTTGTTGGAGACTTTATTGGAATAGTAATTCGCACATGACTGGTGTCACTTTCACAACTGCTAGTAGAAGTGGGATTCTGCTTCAAGGGTGACGTATCCAACACACTATCCATCGAGTAAGACTCCTTTTTCCCTTCCATGCTGTCATGCGATTTGCTGTCATACACTTTCTGAGCACTTTTTACCCATTCGATTTCTGCAGTTTGGATGGTTTGGCTTATCAAGTCCTTTTTACTGGATTTCTTCTTTGTACTCCCAGTGTGCTGGTCAGGGGCATCCAGCTGCACACCTCCATCTTGATCACCAAGAGGCAGAAGTCCGTTGCACTCAGAGATGGTGCTTGGCTGGGTAGCAGCGCTGATGTTGCTGGGTGAGGGGACTGTGCTGCAGATGGCAAGCTCTTTACTACTGGCACAGAGCTGCCCCCACGTGCTATTGGCACAGGACTTCTTTGGTTGGGATTTGCCAAAGGAAACTCCTGGCTCTGGGGTGGGGATCTTGGTGGCATTAACTGCTTCTCGGCTAGCTTCGGTGTTGATGAAGCAGCTTTGAGAAGTAGATCCAGTATCAGGGCTTGTTGACCAGTCAAGATGGTGCTGGTTGCTACTTTTCTGCTGGTGCTTTGATTTTAAGGTGTCACTGGTGAAGTCTGGTTGGAGGCCCGGGTCATACTGAAGCGAAGAATGTTTTTGTGGCCTATCATACACCTGGAAAGTCAGAGAAAATAAATAGGGAAAAAAAAAAAGAAGTTTATTGACCTATTCATTACATCTGTTTGTAGCTTTATCTTTCAACAGTGAATGAACAACAACAATTGTCCTTGCAAGGGACAAGAGACTTTATAAAGTCTTCTTATACTTGAGCCAAATTTGCATTTCGATATATGCTCTGTAAACAAGTTTTGTTTTGTTTCCCCACTCTAAAGACAATGAAAATATTTATATATATGTTGAATTGCTAAGAAAATGTATTCTATCGATTTTTGATTTAAAACACAAGTAAAATATTCCCTTTCAATGCGTGAATGGTTCAACTCAGCCTCCTGGTGAGAATTCCATTTTCCTAAAATATGTCTCATAGACCTTGCTGCTCAACAACAGCAATTAAGTTCATTGTTATAAACAATGAAAATGAAACATTATCATAGAAGTTGTAACAAACATGAGGAAAACCCATGGGTCCACTTCCCTATGAAGACAGAATCTGTAAAGATTTACTTGCTTAAACTGCCACACTGAAGTCATCCTAATAAATTTAGTTCTGAAAATTGTATGCATAGTGTCAAGTGTATGAGGCAGACTAAGCAGGTTCAGTATCTGCATGATTCCCTTTCCATTTTAATTATCTGCTACTTGCAATGTTCATAAGAGGTATTTTTAATATGATTCCTACAGCAGCTCTTCAAATCACAGAGGTTACCATACAGGGAGAATTACATGCAAAACTGTTACAAAGAGCAAAACGAAGTCTCACTTTTTCTTTCTTGGTGGGCCTCCTTTAACTAAAGAAGTTATATTTGTTACAGCTGTAACCTTTTGAAAAAGTTCTGTAAGAAAAGACTGTAATAATAACTTTTTGTTCATTTGTTTGTTTTCACTTTCACTAACTGGCTTCTTCCATCCCTTTGTTTTCTCCTATGATATTTAGGATCTTATTTGTAAAGCTCTGGATCAAACTGTGCAATTAATTACATACATCTAGGCCCCCAAACAACTGTTCTTAGCAAACTTTAGTGACACCATTCCAAATGCCAAGTAAATGATGAAACACTTATATGTGTAACCTAGGAAAGAATAATAGAAAACAACTGCTAACTGTCCCGTGTTCCTGCAAACACCCTGTTGCAATTAAGTTTCTGTCAGGGGCATTACGTTACATGTCCATTTGAGGTATTTGCAACAGTAAGTTTTGGAGCAAAGAGACTGTCTATGAGAGTTCTGAAGTAGAAAATTAAGTGCTACCACTTCTGAGAAACTGTAGAGAGATTTGAAAAGTACTAAGCACCTCCAAGCCCACGGTGCATTATTTAGTGACCAGTAAACACCACGTTATTGATAAATTGATGTTTAGATAGTCTTCATCTGAATATAAAAATGGGCATGTGGCTTTTTTATGGCATAACCAATAATGACAAAGTTGTTCTGATCCATTGTCTAAGGAGAAATGAGTGACTCTTAAGTCCTGTGGATAGCTCAGCTGTTGTGCACATGGATCAGCCATGCTCAGGGAAAGCAGAGATTTCCAGGAATTGTGGAGTGAGAAAATGAAAGCACGCAGCTGTGGTAAAGCTGCAGATGTCGCGGGTGAGCGACACCCGGTTTCTTCAGCCTGAGAAAAGAGCCAAAAGCATAAACATCCCTCAAGGGAATGAATCAGTTCCTCCTCCTCCTCACAATGGCCTCCCATATGTGAGCCACACAACACACAGGAGGCACTGCTAATGCCTTCTTTCAGAAAATGGATCCCAACTGCATCCACGTTCTTGGGATGAGGCAAGGGAGGGTCAAGAATCAGCAACATTGGCACCAACATTTTACAGGGTTGTTGGTTTTCGGGGTTTTTTTGTTTGTTTGTTTCATTTTGGTGTTTGTTTGTTTGTTTGTTTGTTTTAATCATTAAGCTCCTGAGCTTCATTTTACCTCAGTTGTTTAGGGCTTCTCTTGTCCCCAGACCATCACCCTATGTACGCTGTCAGTTGGGCACAAGGAAGTGTGTGGGAAGTGGCCGTTCTCTGGTGAGGAGATGAGTGCCCTCTGGCCAAACCTCACATGAAACACCATCTTTCCAAGGTCCCATGATTTCTGACTTAGAAAAGCCCTGAAAATTATGAGCTGAGGTTTCTATTGACCGAGAAAGGGTGAAGCTTCTTCTGCATAGATCTTGGCCTTAGAGCTGCAAGCAAAGCTACTCCTTACACTCATGTTATTTCTGAATTGCTGAGCTGTGAAACCAAGTGATCTGAAAAACATCATTTGGGAAAAAAAAAACCCAACATTTTATTGTATAAAAAAGAGAGTTACGGTAGTGAGTAAAAACATGATGAGATGGCAGGACTCTGGTCCCTTCAAGCCCAACACAGAGAGAGCTTTAGTTTAAAAGGCACAGTGATCTCTGATCCATATTTTAAGGCAGTTAATGAGGGCTCAGAACTCAGAGACTACATCAGTGACGAATGCTGATACATCATTTGGTTCATCCATCCTCATTACCTTGGCTGGTACATTATAAAAAGAAGATGATGCAACTTCCAACATCTCCCTAATGGTAGCCTTATCATCACTCCAGCACTGTAAGTCACCAGAACATCTATCTTACAATTCAAGAGAAATATATGCCTATGTCATGAAAGATGTAAGCTCTGGGGGCATTTTATCACACAGGTAAGCACTGCAATTGCAACAGGCCTTCAAAACATGACCAGTGTGTAAGGTCAGGGGAGTCCATTTCCTAAGCAGAATGTCAAAAATATGTTTTCTTCTCAAGCAAGTAACAGTCCACCGGGTTTCCGCATGGAACTTCTTCCAGCGCAGTATTTACTATTTGCTCTACCTTACCAGATACATCCACATCACTTCAAAATAATTCTCATGCATCACAGAAACCAGAGATCTGCGTCAGATTGGTTTTCACAGGCTGCAATGACTATATAGGGACTGTTTACATCAAAGCACTACTACATCAGTTGAAATTATTGAAGCCAAGTGTATTTTAGATAACTGTGTACGCATGTGGGTTGCTGTCTCATTCCATTGGTCCCAATGTTTAGGCTTCAGTGTTCCCTGCTGGATGAGCACCACCTTAAGAACCCAGTGCAGCTAACGTAAGCCTCGGATGAACTAGCAGAAGATGCCAGAACTGTCAGCATAGTGAGGGCAAATGGAGCTCTTCAGAAACTTGTATCTTGATGCCTTTCAGATGAATTTATTTGTGCATAAGTATGGAATAAACTGCACCTCCACAGGTGTTGGCAAGGCATTGTTGACTTGAATAGCTGCAGTGCAGCCAAGACTGGCATCAAGAATAGCAGGGGTTTTCATGAAAATGGAAAGATTTGACTTTATTTATTTTTTTTTTGTTTATGAGACTCTAAAAATACTTCAAACTCCAGTACCTCCCTCTATGTACTTTGTTGTTCCATTAAATGGGATTTTATTAATCATCTAGACATTCTGAACTGAGATGCTTCATTTTTCTTTTTTCTTTTTTCTTTTTTTCTGAAAGCAAAGATGCAACTTAACCCACGTAATTTTACCACATCTCACCAGACTTAGTCAATATTTCTCCAGACAGTCAACATATTGATTGTGCTTGGAGGATAATAGCCACTTATTTCCTTTAAAGAAAATAAAGCACACATAAAAAACTAAGTTTTGTAGCTGCAAAGAAGTTTGTGCAACATGATTCAGCACATGCTAAACCTTAGACTAAAAAATGAAGTTTGAATCCTCTTAGTAGTAGTATACTATTCTAATGACAAATTTCTGAGTTTCAGTCCTCTGCTTTGACAGTGGTGGGTAGACCTATAAGCAGGATACATCCTGAATATGGTACAGGATAGTGTATTATACTCATACCGTACCACATTCACAGAATAGAATCATAGAATGGCCTCGGTTGGAAGGGACCTCCAAAGGCCATCTAGTCTAACCTTCTCTGCAGTAAGCAGGGGCATCCTCAACTAGATCAGGCTGCCCAGAGCCCTGTCAAGCCTTGGCACTCTGGTCTGATCCTGCATCTGAGAGGTTGCTCTCCTCCATGACCAGTCCATGTGCAGTGCTGGATGCTCCCTGATCCCTCATGTCCCACTCTCCAGTAAGCAACTAGATCAGGTTGCTGTGACCAGCAAGTCAAGGGAAGTGATTCTGATGCTCTACACTGCTCTGATGAGACCTCATCTGCAACGTTGCGTCTAGCTCNTCATCTGCAACGTTGCGTCTAGCTCTGGAATCCTCAGCACAGAAAAAGACATGGACTTGTTAGAGCAGGGCCAGAGTAGGCCACAAAAATGATCAGAAGGCTGGAACATCTCTGCTGGGAGGACAGGTTGAGAGTTGGGACTGTTCAGTCTGGAGAAAAGATGGTTCTAAAGGGACCTTTTTGTCACCGTTCAGTATTAAAAGAAAGCCTATAAGAAAGATAGAGACACTGTTCTATCAAGGCAAGCTGCAACCAGACAAGGGATAACTGTTTTAAACTAAAAAAAGAGGAGATTAGGCCTAGATACACAAAAAAGTGAAGGTGGTGCAGTTTGCCCAGAGAGGTAATTGATGCCCTACGCTAGGAAACATTCCTGGTCAGGGTGGATGAAGTGGTGAGCAAGCTGAAGCAGTTAAAAATGTCCCTGTTCTTTGCAGAGAAGCTGGACTAGATGACCTTTAAACACCTCTTCCAACCCAAACCATTTCATAACCCTATGACACTGGCAACTGAAAAGCAGAGAGCAGAGGTGGGACTGTGTGTTTATGCCTGTTTTGCAAGACCTGTGCAGCCCTGCACCTGTGGATGTGATTACCCTCAATAGTTTTACTCTGGCATGCAGCCCTTGCAACTGAGGGAATGAGACTGCGTAAGTCCCACGACGAATGATACCCTGCTATGCAAGTAGTATCTAGCAGCAAAACCCATCCCTCAGGGACTCTTCATTTACCTAATGGATGTCTCACTGTCTCACTGTTCCCTTACCTGAGCTTCTTCCTAAATCTACATGCTGCTTTCAATCCCAAAGGAAAAAGTGTGAGGAGATCAGCAACCAAATCAGGAGCTTAGTATAATACTGCTACTACTAATTACTGTTATAATTATTATTATAAAATAAATACATCAAATATAGAAAACAATATAACTTTAAAAAATACATATAAAATATATAATTACAGAAA
>VWYK01060090.1:0-11353 GCA_013399775.1 Semnornis frantzii | reverse complement strand
CCCCCCCCCCCCCCCTTTTTTTTTTTTTTTAATCAATTCTGAAACAAGCTTGTAATTTTTCAGCTGTATAACCAGGAGACTCAGCTGGAGTGGATCATTTTCCACGATGTCACAGTGACATCCAAAATCTACGTCCGGACAGTGTGTCCTGTTCGCTACGAGTGGGTCAAGGACTTGTTGCCCAGACTGCATCAAATTGATGCATATGAGCTGAGCAGTGTGGCACGGGAAGAAGTAACTGAAGAGGAAATAACCAAGTGGAAGCATAAGGAGGACCTTAAAAGGCAGTATGGTGAGCACATTGCTTGTGCATGTCTGTGGCATGCGTGTCTGTTGTTGCGGAGGCAGGTATGTGTTATGTCACTGAATGCACTCAAGACTAGTAGCTGTTAATCTGAGTGTGATTAATATTTCCTGTGTGTAGCTCTAGCTGTTTTCTTGTCTCACTACAGCTGTGCAATCCTTGTTTTCCTGCCTTTGCAGTGTTTTCTTATTGCCACATTATAATGGGTTTCTGATAAGAGCAGAACTTGAACACATCGTTGAATAAAACCATTCTGCTCTGACCATTGCTTAAGTTTGTGAAGGGTTTCTAACCATTGATACCCCAAACAACATGGATCTGAGAGAAAGAAGCCCAAAGGGGCAGGTTGGAACCCAACCCAAATAACCCCACGAAACAAAAAGCAGAGGGAAAAGGATCACATTGTAGTGAATGTCTTCTTCTGACACTTGATTTAGTGCCATCTGTTGAAATAGTCAGCTTTAATTCAAACTGATGCCCACTAACTGATCTGGCTGCTTGACATTCTTTGCATTCTTCCATCAGCAGGTTTCCTAAAGCAGCCAAGGATTCAGAGGGCCTCTCTACCCCTGGGCTGACCCTTCCAAAACACTGATTTAACATACAGCCCAGGCACTGGCAGTATAGATTCTCTTCAGTTTCAGCGTCTCACGTTCAGACCAGCATCCTTCTGTCTTGCAGTGTTGTCTAAAGCAACCATTTAAAATGATAAAACCACAGGCTCCCGAGAGAGGCTGTGGAGTCTCCTTCTCTGGAGACTTTCAAGGCCTATCTGGATGTGTTCCTCTGTGACCTGAGCTAGATTGGATGGTCCTGCTCTGGCATGGGGTTTGGACTTGATGATGTCTTTGGGTCCCTTCCAACCCCTGACATCCTGTGAATGAATTGCTTTTGGTTAGAAATTTACTGGAGAAGATATTTATGGTACTGGATAATGCAGAGGAACCTCATCTATTTATCTGAAGTCTAAGAAGCTGGGATTTGCTTCCTTTGTCCCTCTTAACTTTTGACTTCAGCAGGCAATCGTGAATTAATTTGTGATTAATTCTGTGTTTTGGGGAGCTTCATAAAAATACTTGGCTGAGTAGCTGACAAAGGCTTAATTGGTGCCCAGTGGAAGGAAAGGCTGAAACCATTTGGCTCCAAGACAGAATAATTACAAATATTGCAATAGTGAATGCTGATTAAAAGCTCCTTCCTCATATCAAAAGGCTGTGGGACTAGGCATCAGCTTCTAGGAGCAGGCTGCAGTAGCTAATTCACTCACACAATACTTGGCTTCTCAGGGTCTTTGAATGATTTTTTAAATTACTATTATTAATTTAATTAAAAAAAAAACAAAAAACAAACAACTGAAAATATTTCCTGTTTTTCTTTCTGTCTGGGAGAAACACTCCCAAGGTCTCAGCTCTGTGGGAAAATGTGCCTGTCTAAGGGTATCTGATCTGGAGTACTGACTTGCCCCACTCCTTTATCTGTATGTTATCCTCTCTCTTCCTCCTGCCTCCAGAAATATATAAAGGTAGTTTATTCTGAGCTTTATTTTTGTTTTATACTGCTCCCAGGACTGTCCCTCTCCTGCCTAAACCTGAGGTGGGAATGTGTAATTTAGAGAAGAAAGGGGCACACAGAACACGAGATGCATGATATCTATTACAGTAAAAACCAAGATAGGCATTTGGGGGTGAGATGAGCCCAGCTGCAAATATTGACATGGGAGTTAAGGCATGATTTGTTTTTTTTTCTTCCCCCCTCCCTGCTGTGGTACAGTCTGTCCCCTCTGGAAGTCATTCAGGTCACTGTCTGGGACTCGAAAAACATTTAAGATGCTGTTGGGGGTTTTGGATATTTTGCAAGTAGGAAGAATTGTAATGTTTGAGGAGTGTTGACACAAAAGTGTATTTCTCTCTTTCTTTTTATTTCTATCCCCAGAAGCAGTCACAGAGAACTCTGCAAAGAAGATGGAGAGAAGGAATGATGACAAATCAATACAGGATGCCCGAGCTCGCTATCTTGAGAGAAAGCAGCAAAGAGCACAGGATTTAAGTGGTGCAATGAAAGAAACAGGATAATGCCAGTTTGGTGCAGCTGTTGGGGGTATGCTTGCATAATGCAGGGTGACAGACTGGGCTGGAGGAAAAACTTCTGCTCTCTGGTACATTTGAGTGTCAGAGCACACAAATGCAATATTCCTCTGCTGCATCCAGCAAGGAAAAGTTACCAAGCTGAATTTTGTTGCCACATGTCACTGGCAACACTTCAGCAGCCTCAAGTGTGGGTGGAGACATGATACTGTGGTGCCAATTTTGTGGCATTTGGTTGCCTTAGAAAGGTCTCAGTGGTGTCAGTGCTATTATTTAATAAAATTTTCTTAAAGTTTTTTTTTTTTTTTTAAGGAGCAGAACTACTTTTATCGATTTTACTTTGTATGGTTGTTTTCATGCTCATAGACTACTCAGGAAAATGGGTAGGAAGTGCTCTTTTAATGATGGAACTATGTCATGGTTTAATCCCAGCTGGCAACTAAGCACAACCACCAGGATTTAAACTCAAAATGAGGTTTGCCAGCTGCATTCTGTGTTGCACACAGTGTTGTTTCTACTCTGTGTTGTGCTGTGCAGTGATGTTTGTAGGTGAAAATGTCTCTGTGCCCAAAGTGTTCTGTAAATGTCTTCACATTCTTGCTAAGAATGCATATTTTTTATCAGGGATGACTTAGCATTGTGTATTTTCCATCTGCTAAAAAGAAAACAAAACCCAACCACCCCAACAGTTAAAAGTCCTCAGCCAGGTTGCATCCTGCAATCCATCAGCAGGCCTGCTGCCTTCTGGGCTGTTTGTCTGAGTTTCATAGCTGTCGTTTTTCAAACACATGGGTTTTACTCTGGAGGGAGAAGTGTTTCAAATGTGGAGAAAGAATCAACAAGGACATCTTGGTGGTTTTTCCTTGACTCAAGTATGTAACAGAAAAAAGTGCAGTGTTGCTTTGTCACCATAAAGTTTCCTTCTTATAAAGAGGTAATCCCCTACTGCCTCCTTAATAATCCTGAAATGTTGCAGTGCTCTAGTGTGGAGCTTGTCCTTTTTTTGGGTCATCTGTAATTTTCAGTGAGTAACATTTTTGTTTGAGACAATGTCCAAGAAACTAAGAGAACCTACGCTCATTTCTCATGCCTCAGTTGTGTGTAGCTTATGTGTTGCCTTCAGTTGCTTTTCAGGTAATTAACACAGTTAAAGTTATGTAGTCAGGGAGCCTTAGCACTTGATGTATAACATCAAACATTGCAGCTGCACTGCACAGGCTGTAACTGATGGTGGATGATGTAGCACTGGAGCAGGCTGCCCAGAGAGGTTGTGGAGTTTCCTGCTCTGGAGAGAGTCCAAGCCTGCCTGGACATTGTGATCCTGGGCAATCTGCTGTAGCTGACCCTGCTCTAGCTGGGGGTGGGGGGGTGGGTATGTTGGACTGGATGATCTCGAGAGGCCCCTCGCATCCTGTGATATGCTTACAAAGAATGTAGGGAATGAGTGATTGATAATACTGTTCTGCATAAAGAAGGTAGCAGCTCTGATGCTTATCCCTTTCTGTGATTGTACCTATTAGAAGGAAAAAGCTGAGGCTGGTATCCGGACTTGCTGAGCTGAGGGAAGCAGCAGCTGTCGTGGAGAGGCTGCGGCAGTGGCCTCTGGCTGCCCTGCAGGGCCGGGTGCTGCTCACCAGGCTGTAAGAGGCTTAACTCGAGCAGCACCGCAGCTGTCGGTGGCGATGGCTGGAGTCAGCACTGATGTCCTGTGAGTGCCAGCCCTGGAGTTCTGAGCTGCAGGAGAATTGCTGCCTCCTGCCTCTTGTCAATGTGCAGAGCACAGGAACAGCAGCAAAATGAACACTTTTCTAGTTGTGAAGGGAACAATTACTGGCTGTGATCAAATCTTGTAGGAAGTGGCATGTTTATGATTCCTCTCTCCTTGGGCTCTTTATCCTGTGTTCAGATGGAAAAGGGTTTTGTTCTTTCCTGCTGTTGCTCAGACCCTGCCTTTGAGAAGCCAGCACTTTTCTTTGACTAAGCCCATTGCCTGAACTTTGCAAAAGCCCACAAATTATTGCTGTTGACTTTGTGTTCTCTTGGCATTGTCGTAGCCACTTGCAAGTGAAATGACATCAGTACCACACACGAGGTCTGACATCAGTGGCTGCACCACCCACTCTTGCTCAGGGCTACGTCTCTCTTAGCTCCCAGATCTTTACTACTTTATTTTTCTAAAGGGAGAGGGTTTTTTTTACCCTCTGTTTCAGGGCTGCTCAGAGCTTTTGCAACTGTGAATGTGAAGACAAAGCAAAACTGAACAGAGGAAATGAGAGTGCAAAAGAAGGCAAGCTCTAAGCAAAGCAGGGGTGAGGTTTGTTGAGGTGTCAGTGTCTTGTAAGACACTGTCACTGAAGCATTTGGAATGCTGTGGTCATCAAGTAAAAACAGTTAATGTAACTCCATGCCACAGAAACAAGTGGAACTGAAGTTAATAAACATAGAAGGAAAATTGAAGTTTCATTCTGTTAATAAGTACAGTAACTGTTACATACAGAGAGTCCTTTGGCCCAGTCCTGGAGTTTTAAGTGACTGCAGCAGCCTGCGATGTTCATTGACATGCTCTGAGTTGGGTGAAGGGAGGTCTGGGTCACTGCTCCTTCCCCACTTGGTTTTCTCTTTTTAATCACTACGAAAAGAAAACCACATCCCTATCGATTCAGCTACTGCTCCGGGCAGAGCAGCAGCACTGGGGGAGGAAACCAGCGCGCAGAGAGTGAGGTCGCTGAGGGGTCAGTGGCCAGAGCACTCAACTGCGGCCCTGGGCGCTGCTCCGGGAAGGGGGAGATTGATCCCCGTCGCTGCCTGGGGCTTCGGGCTGAGCAGAGACAGACCCGAGGGCCGCTGCCGCTGAGGGGAGCCGGGGCTGAGCCTGCCCGCCCGTCCCCATGGCAACTGCCCCCGCCCCGCCCGAGTCACCTTGTACCGGCCGCGCTGCCCCCGGCACGTGACCACCGGGGCGACGAGCGCGGAACGGAAGTGACGCAGCCGCACCCCGGTCGCATGATGTGGCAAAAAAAAAGGCCGGGGAAGGAGGAGTGATGAGTCCTGAAATAGTCCCTTCCGGTGGCGGATCCTTCCGCCGCTCCCATTGGCCCCGCGGCGTGTGAGTCACGCCGCTCGCTGAGATCCTTCCGCGCGGCCGGCGCAGTTAAGGCCCGTCCCGGCAGGTGAGGCCAGGCCTCTTCCTTCCGCGGCGGTATCCTTCCGCCGGCGGGGGCAGCTTCCGGATCGCCGCGGCTCTTCCCCGCTCGCTGGCCCGTTCCGCCATTGCGGTCCCGTTTCCCCGCGCCGCCCGGACCCCGTTGAGGTGTGACTCCGGTCCGGTCTCGGACTGGAGCCCCAGCCTGCCGCCGCCATGGCTCAGATACTGCCGATTCGTTTCCAGGAGCATCTCCAGGTGGGCGCCGAGGGAAGCTGGGTTGCGGAGCGGGCGCTGGGGCGGGTGGGCCGCTCCCTTCGGTAGAGGAACCGCCCGGGATCTGTTCCTGGGCGAGAAGCCTTGGGTCTGCTCGCCGTCCTTCCCTGGGGGCTTTGAGGTTGCTTGGATCCCCTCCAGCGGCGCGGTGGCCGCACTCTGTAGGCCTTGCCCCTGCCTAGCTCGGGCAGCGCCTTCCTGCCGCGGGCTGCTCGCCGCGCCGGCCCGAAGGGCACCTTTTAGCGTGCCCAGTGCTGCCTCCGTGCGGGCCTGGACGTGAGGGGAAGGACTGGAGCGTCGTGGGGCTCCACCGTGTCCTGGGAAGGCGGCGATGAGGGCCGAGGTGTAGGCATCTAGCCGCTGCCCTTTCCTGGTCCCCACCTCTGCTTCCCAGCGCTGGGCGGTGGAATGTGCTCCGTGCCGGTGGTGTAGGCGAGGCTGGAGCCGTGCCCACGCTCTAGCACCTGCTGGGCGGTGGGAGGGGAGAGTGCGGATGGTGCCGCTCGGCTTCCGAGGGGAGAGTCCGCGAGTGGGAAAGCCCGCGTCGGGGCATCTGCGGGAGAGGGGACCTTAGCGGGGCGCGGGGGGGAGGGTGTAAGTTGTCTCCGTGTGCTGTTAATTGGAGGGGAAAAAAAAAAGTAATGGGTAATGACTTGGTGTAATCCTAAGGATGTATTAAAGCGTTTTATTGATGTTCTGACTTGTCATCTTCTGTGGTGAAAAACCACATATTGCAGTGAAATGTGAAAGCTACTGCGGGCTTCCCTGCAGCACGGCTGTGGCAGTGCAGGCACGGAGGCGCCAGGGCTCTGCTCGCTGCCGGTGTTTCCTGGCCCCTGCCAAATTCTGGCTTTGGGTATCACTAAACCGTAGCCGGATTCGAATAGATTACTTCCAAACGGTGACCTTTAATTTATTTATAGTGGCTTTTTAAGGGCAGTAGTAACAATTGTGAAGGCACTCCGCTGCAGGAATGCAAGGTTACCTTCTCCAATGAGCGTGCGGCTTTAATGTCTCTGGGTGAAGCTGGAGTACAGGGAGGTGTCTGGAAGTGGTAATTGGGTTGTGCAATGTGTGCTTCCTAACTCACGAGTCTGTAGGGCGAAGTACTACATTCTTCCTGTCCTGAGTTGCTGTAGCTGTGATGGTTTTGAGCTTGGCTTCGTTACTGAGCAGTGGGTTAGTTTTTTTTTTTCCTAGGGAAACTTGAGTTATTAAAGTTACATTGACATACATAGGCAGGGTTTTCTGGCTTCTGGAAACTGATCTGTAGCTCTTCTTGTCTGTCATGTCAACATCTAAGTGTAGCTCGTGCTTGGCTAACTGGGACCGTGGTGGGCACTACCATAGTGATAGGTTTGCATCATTTATAGTGGCTTTTTTCCTAACCTAAATGAAAATAATTTCTAGACAGCTTGTTAAAAGTAAAATGCAGAATACTCATTTTGCTGTGTGAATTACTGCTGTCTGTACTGTTATTTTTAAATTAAAAAAAAAAAAAAAAGTTGCCGTGATTGTTTTTTATCTAGCTAGTTAACTGTTGGGCACTGGATAATTTTACTTTGATATCACTTTAAAGCCAAGCCAGAATTCATAGCTTAGGTGTGGCCCTGGACTGTTCTTTATCCAGCAGCACTGACAGGAGAATCTCATGAGTTGGCCAGAGCTTCACCTCTCAGCAAATGTTCTCTCCTGGTAGTGGCACAGCTTAGAATGGGGTCTTGAAGATTCTGTGTGCTCAGGTGAAAGCCACCCCTCTGGGTAGCCCATCTCTTAATAAAGTATTGTGGAAATGAGTCTGTGATACATTATTTAAGATACAAAGCTTGCATGTGACCCACAACCAGGTCTCTAATGACATGAGTTCTATTACATAATGAAACTCATCAGCTTCACTCTGAGGTGCTGATAGGTTTCAGGCCAGCACAATTGTGGAATGTGACTGTTCTGACTGAAGACTGATTTATCCATTAGTAGTTTTTTTTATTTGCATTTTTTTGCTCCTTATTCAATGTAGAACAGTGGCTTAACCAGTATCTTTTAGTACTGCATATGTTAAGACTGAGTGTTTTGCCTTCTAAGCGTGCATGCATGTGGCTCTTGCCCTTAACAGTTCACTTTGCTGTGCCTACTAACTTCCTCATTTTAGTTCATTGAAGAAATCCAGAGGAACTTGAGTTCTCAAGAGGTCCTTCTGACTGCTGTTGGAATAAATTTTGAGAGTAGAAACGTTGATAGTGCAACATTTTTGTTACTCAGAGCTACTGTAGCATATTCCAGGCTGTTCCTAAGAGGTCCTCTTGGACTCAGTAATTCAGTTTCCTGAACTGTGCCTGACCTACGTTGTCTGGAAACTTATACAGGTGTTGAGCAACACTTGCAAGCTTGCAGCTGGTGCTTAAGGAAAGCCAAGGTACCCAAATGGAGCCTTATTCATAAAAGGGCAGATGATGGGTAGAATGGGAAAGTTCTTGTGAGGCTATTATTAGAAGTTGCTTTGCACTGATCCAGAAAAGTGGCAGTCAGCAATGTGTGTAGTGTGATACTAGTTCTGCGTGGAACCTCTACTGCGGGTCAGAAAATGGTCAAGTAACTGTCTATACAAAGCTTGTCCTGATCTGCAGCTTCAACCCAACTGTACTCCATCTTACACTGCTCAAGGCAAGCTGGCATTATCTACTGTTGTCAGCATCTTGTCTAGGTGATATGGGAATGAAGAATAAAAACCTCCAGGAGCCCTGCACTGTTGTGCTCCTTGAATGTCTTGTCTCTTAGGTGCATGGTGCAGCATATTTTGGACCTGCAATCTGAGCTAAAGATCATTTGGGCAAGCAAGATGTGACAAGTAGTTTGCTTGCCAGGGTTTAGTAAGCTTTCTGGAGAGTTCCTAAGTGAAGTTCAAAACTAAAATGTGTAGTCAGGCCTCAGGTTTTGTTTGAGTCTCATGACATAGCTCTGAAATCTCGGGAGTCACAAATACATGGGATGTTATCTGTGTATTTGTCTCTTGCCTTGCCACAAGAGAACATCAACACCACACTGCAGAGAAACTTTTACCTTGAGAGTTCTCAAGGAGAAGCTTGATTCCCTTGCTATCAAAGCTATCAGACTTATCTTACAAAACTGCTCAGTACTATTTTTTTAAGTAGCTGTGAGCAAACAGTCCAAACGTTGTGTGGTGGGAGATCAGAGTTCAGTATGTCCAATGACTGCAAATCTAGTGGCTCCTATCAAGGTTTTAGGGATTTCAGTTGAGAGTGAAAGTAAAACAGAACTGTTCACTGTAGTAGGTGCATGGAGCTTTTCCAAGGTTACATGTTCCTGATGAGAGAGAAGGAACCAGAGAAACTAGCAGATAGCTTTTAATTTAGCCACAGGACTCTGTAAAAATGGTGCTTGGACCAGACACACTGCTGTACTGGTGTGACTTAACTCCCCTGAACCTGAGTGTATTTTAAAGGACTTAAATAGTTCTGTGGACTTACCTAGACAGAAAGCTGTCTGCTGAGACAATCTTTTACTGGGAAAAGGATTCTGGTAGCTGTTGGTCACTGATGGAGTAAACCTGAGTGGTGGCTCTAATGCTCTAGTGTGGCAGCCCATGAATGGCTCTCAGAAGCACAGCTAGCTACACCAGAGAGCTGTCTGAATAAAACTGGCCAGCTGAAGGGTCATATCCAAAACTTACACATGTACTACTGCACTCTAATGATGACAAACAACAAAATGTTTCCATGTATTGTGCTGGCAGTGAGTTTAATATATCCTAGCCCACTAAATCTTTGCATTCATTTGAAGCAACCAAGTCCTCAATTGGTATTGTAATTCAGGAGCTAAAGACAGGTCTGCTGTGGCTGACAATGTTTAGGTGGGGTTCTTGCCTTCTGCTTCTTAGTGGATCTGAATTCTTAAAACCAGTGAGCCTGGAATATTCTTACAGAGGGGAAAACCTGTTACAAAGAATGCAGCGAGGTTTCTGGTGACTTGAAGAGTGTCTCCACTAATTGGATAGAAACAATTAGTTAAGCAGTTCATAAGCTGTTCCTCTTGGCATGTCCCTCACAGCAGGTACTGAAGTCAACAGGCCTGCTTGTCCTGGTGGCACTGTTCATTAGCACTTCACCCTAGAACTGTGGTGACTTCACCACAGACAAGTGATAGCAGCTGATGGTTCTGCACTCAAGTTTCAGCAGGTACAGTAACCAGAACAGTCACCCATGCCTGTGGCTGCTGGGACCAGATGGCTACCTCAGCCTGTTGAGGATGAGGCAGAAAACAGGGAGAATACAGAAATGGAAGAGCTCTCAAATACTATGGAGGTCTCTTATCTGTTAAAGGCATAACTCCCTATCCTGTCACGAGCTGTAACTCTTACCTTGCCCTGGTAAACATGGAGTGCATTGGCTGAGAGACTCCAGTGTTACAGCTCTGCAGTCAGTAACTCTGACAGATCAATACCTTTTGGGACACAAGTTTGGGTTGCTAATTTTCCTGTGTGCAGCTAAATGAGTGGCTGAAATGTAGCCTGCCATTGTACCATGTTCAGTCCAAGCCCAGCAAAGCATGGCCTTGCAGCAGAGCTACTGTGACTCACTGCACATTAAGGAGTTCTGTGCTTCTGTGAATACTGGGAATATTTCTGTGAACTGCTGCTTCCCAGCTACGTGATTTCTAGCTGCATGGAGATAAGGAGTCTCTGGGCAGAAATGAAGCAGCTTGTGGCTACAAGAACAGTGGTTATATCCTGTTGAGTGTGAGTCGAGGTGGAATGTCTACTCAGCAGTTCTGTGCCCTTCCTCAGAGGCAAGGAGAAATTATTTGACAGCTAAGCAAACTGTCACAAGAAAGCAAATGTTCCAGGAAAGGGTGAACAAAGAGGCTCTTGTCAGCAGTTTTACTATTCAGTTTGATGTCAGATGTACATGTAATGTGACAGCTGATCTGGAGAAGATACCAAGAATATGCTTGAATTGGCTTCCAGGGAAAAAATGATTTTGCTGATCAGACTTTGGTGTACTGTGTTGTGATGATCCACCTCTCAATGCTGTTCAGACAAAGGCCATCATGGAATTTGGTTCAGTACAGCCTGAAGATGACTGAAGCATCCCATCTTGCCTTAAAGGAGGCCTCTGAGGTGACATCTCTGCTGTCCCCAGAAACCTATTTCATGATTCCACTCTAATGGAGCAGCTGCTTCACAGAACACTTTCTTCTCAGCATGCTTTCAGGGGATTGGTGTAACTGAACTTTCCAACAGATGTTGGTGTAAAGTAACTCAGACTGTAAATTGGTTGCTCAAGCACAGCGAGCAAGTTCTGCTTTCACATCTGCTTGAAAGTCAAGGAAGTGGTTTTTGTAGTACAGTATAGGAATCTAATTATTTATTTGCTATCTTCAAAACTTGTTTGTGAATCAGTGAAAGGTGATGGACCTAAATAAGTGCTATATTGAATTTTGGAGTGATGGTGGTTCCATTGTGGTAAGAGAAGGGGTAGAAAATCTGTGGTAAACCTCAACATTCTTTTAGTTGTAGTGCCAACTCAGGAG
>VWYK01060078.1:12129-25180 GCA_013399775.1 Semnornis frantzii | reverse complement strand
CCCCAAACCCCCCTCCCCATCCCCCATCCTCTTTAATCTATTCACTCTAGCAGGTGTAATAAAGCGATAAGGACAGGCTCCAGGGATGTTTGTTTGGCTACTACGGGTGTATAAACCAACAATGGATGGTATTTTACTTCTGCCTTTTCAGTGCCTTGAATCAAGACCAAAAACTTTGCGGCCACCCCTACACATCATTCTCCCTGACCCCACCTGGGTGACTGGACTCTTTCCCTGGCCTAAAGGACTGCAGTGGTGGATAGGTTCTTTTTCACTTCTGGAGGTCCAAATTACCTTGTTTTGGTGTAGAGGCATCTGATGCCAGGACATAAACCCAAGGCTATGTTGTTCAGGGACAAGGCTAGAGTTGGTGGTCCTTCCAGAAGTGGTTTACTTGCATACAGCAACTTTTTAATTAAGCCACCTTGGAATAATTCCTATATCCTCGAGGCCAGGCAGTGCTAACCAGCCTTTGCCAGTGGTGTAATGCAGCTATGCCCATTGATCTGTGCGCAGACATGCAAGGAATGAGGTAGGTGCCCACCTGCCCAAAACGCTCCAGGGCTGTAGTTACAGCTACAGCAGAAACATGGGTACAATCATGGAATGCATGAAGTTGGAAGGGACCCTCTGAGGTCATCTTGTCCAATCCCCCTGCAGTGAGAAGGGACATCTTTAACCAGATCAGGTTGCTCAGGATCTCATCAAGGTTGACCATAAATTTGGTTAGAGCTTCAGTAACCTCAAGACTGGGGATGTCTCAGGGTGAAGATGGTTCATAAGATGCCCTCTTATCTAGGGGACCAGCAAATAAGCTGTACCCTGCTAATCCACAAAGGAAAGCTCTGACACATCCTGTGCCAAGGTGGTAATGTGAAAATACGACTCCGTCTTCTATCCCAAAGGAAGTCATCCAGTCCACAACAGGTCCCAATCCTGAACATCTCCCTGAAGTCCATATTTCAGAGATACTGACATTAATGAGTGAGGGGGTAGGATAGGATATCCATGAGTGTCCTTCCCCTTTATTGGTGGGCATCGAATGACTTGTAGGGGACATGATCATGCCCAAAGCTGTGTGGAGAGAGGTGTTTGGGTGGATTTGGCCCCCAGTCAAGTTGACTCTGGGATTTTCAGAAATGCCACCAAGGCTGTTGGAGATACACATCACCTGGGGGCTACCAGATACAGCCCGGGCTCTGGAGGGCATCCCCAAGTTCACAGGGTCAACACGGTGGCTGTGAGCACTGGGATGCCAGAAGTTGTCTTCCTGATCACACTCATCCTGCTAGGGAGGGATGAGACAGCACTGTGCTTTAAAGAGCATCCCCAGCCCTATCAGCAAGAGATGAGATATCCTAATTATGGCAGCACAGGCGAGGATCCAGGCCGTATCAGCCAGCACAGAAAGGTAAACAAGAAATATAACAATGGGCCCTTAACACTCATTAGCTGTGTCAGATAATACCTCACTTTTCTCCCTTTGGGGCTTAAAATCTAATTAAGATTTCCCAACAATAAATTTCAGTTATGCTCGCTCCCTTTTGTTCTTTTTTTAGGATCACACCAAGAAGCAGGCATGAGCTGGCTGCACAGCTCACAGGAAGGCAGCCTGCTGCGCACAGCCAGCCTTGAGTCATACTGGATGGACAAGGGAAACTGAGGCAGGATGGTATCACCAGCTCTGCGGAGTTGAGCTGACACCCTGGCTCTTGCAAAAGATGTTTTACTCAGGATAGTGAACTCTGAAGGGCAACTTCTTGGGAGAAGACCAAGGGCACACCTCTGCAGCCTGTCCAGGTCCCTCTGGATGGATCCCTGCCCTCTAGCAAGTCGACTGTGCCACACAGTTTGGTGTCATCTGCAGACTTGCTGGGGGTGCACTGATTCCTCTGTCCATGTCACTGACAAAGATGTCAAACAGCACTGGTGCCAGCACTGACCCCTGAGGGAGCCACTTGTCACTGGTCTCCAGGTGCACATTGTGCCCTTGATCACCACTCTCTGTGTGCCAGCATCCAGCCAATTCCTTATCCCGTAGTGCTCCACCCATCCAGTCCATGTTTTTCCAGTTTGGTGACCAGGATGCCATGTGGGACAGAGTCAAACATCAAGGTTCCTAGGTTAGCTAAAACCGTGCAGCAGTAAAGCCCCATCCCTCTGCTTGCTCGGACCTACCACTGCAGAAGGAATCCATGGGGAAGGGACTCACTGAACCCTCCCAGCACTCCAAAGGCAGGCGCTGCTCGGGTGTTTGTCAGACGTTCAGGCTGTGCACAGGGCAGGGAATAAACTCCGCTGTTACTCATTATAAGGATGTCACTTCTAACTCCTTTTGCAACAGAGAAGTAAACATTAATGGGCTCCCCCCCTCCTCTCACCACACCCCCAGCCCGAGTGCTGACGCGGCAGGAGCACGCAATGACTAATCCTCCTTAAACCCTGCTGAGCCAAGCATTACTGCTCAGCTCCGGGAAGCTTGTTTTTTCGAAACCAGACTGAGGGCTGGCACCTGCTAGAGAAGAGGCAAGAGGAGCAGCACCCATCAGGGGCACGAGTGGAGACAGCCGGGATCCAGCCTGGGGCTGGCTCAGCCTCCAGCTGCCTAAGGGAAGGTGATAGGTGGAAGCAGCTCTGCATCAGTGTTGGAGATGGCAGCCTCTGCACACAAGGGCTTGACCCTCTTCTGTCTGCTCTCTTCTACCCCCCTGCAATTTCTCAGCTGCAGCTGTGATCTCTCTAAGATGAGCCATGAGGGTATTTTCAAAACCCTTGCCTCCATGAAGCTGTAGGGGAAATGCCTTTCAGGATGGGTCTGTTACTGGAGGGCTCTTGTTTTACTTCCAAACCTGAATTTTTGGGTTACCACCCAGTAGGACCACTGAGATTCACCTGAAAGAAGCATGACAGCAGCTCACAGCAGCACCAGGACCCAGCTCCAGCCTTCATCTCCAGCCTTTATCTTCACCCAGGAGGGTTGCCAGCAGTGGGAAGTGGCCTCTTTTCAGCTGAGCTCCCCAGCAGGACTGTTACAGCTTTGCATTAGAGAATATCCATCAGTTTGGGGCAGTTTAGGAAAATAAAGTGTTTTGCAAGCCCCTGCCTGGGGAAGAAGCCTGGGCAGCACCTCCTGCAGGAAAAGATATGAGCTTTTAAAGTCACTGACAAGCACAGGCAAAGAAGTGGACAGCCCTTACAGCAGGAAAGCCTGGTCAAGGTTGAAAGAAATGGAGCAGGAGCTCTACCAGTGAGAGGCAAAGAGACACATTCAGCCCCAACACCCCCTTGCCTGTTTCTGGCATGGCTGCCTGGCAAATGGGCCTCCAAAATGCCTCCTGAGCAGAGACCAGGGCTCCTCTCAAATCCAGACCCTTCATAGCAGGTCTAACATTCCCCCTTGCTTTGGTGCTCAGCAGAACACAAAAGATGGCTCATGCACCTGATCTCCTCCTGACTTGTCATCCTGCCACCTCCTGCACCTTGTATTTACACAGCCCTAAGCACAGCAGAGCCCCCAAACCCCCTTGGGCCCTCCAAACTCAGCAGCCACCAAAAATGCCCTTTCGTATAAATCACTCATCCCATCCCTCACAGCCCTGCTCCACCTGCAGCCCCTGGGCTGCTTTAGCTTGCAGAGCCCCTGCAGTCTTTCCTCACTGGTCAAGGGGAGCACTCCACACACCACTCAAGCAGCTGTTGTCCCAGGGAAGGCCAAGGTGTTACAGGTCTCTTTCTTTGATCTGCAAATGCTGTGGTTTGGCAGCACTCATGGCTGCTCCCATGGTGTCCCCAGTGCTGTCCACACCACAGCAGAAAATGGAGTGGTTAATGAACAACCTGGCAGGAGCAGGTTGCACCATGGCCAGCTGCCCTGAGGAGACCTAGCACTGTCCAGAGGAGCCCCCAGCCACATCCTGGCAACTCTGGTAAGCAATTGGCATTCACAGCCTCCAGCCCTGGGAATGGTTTCCTGCTGGCTGTGGCCAGTGAAGCACTGCCTTTTACTTGTTAAGCGGCACTGGGAAGTGTTGGGTTGGTGCCTTGTCTCAGTTTCCCCTCCTGGCAAATGGAGGGGAAGGATGCTTGCCTCCACATACAGCCCTTTGCAGCTCTGGTGTGGTCCAAATGCTGAGTAAAAAGAAAATAGCTTCACATTTTCTCTCCCCTGTTGACACAAAGACACACACAAAAGTGCCCATGGCTGAGATTGATCCTACTGAGAAGAGATCACTGGGGAGATCATAGAATAATAGACCATTTTGAATCATAGAATGTCAAGGTCTGGAAGGGATCTCTGAAGATCAGAGGATTGAGTTCAGCATCAGTAAGTTTGCAGATGACACCAAGTTAGGAGCAGGTCTGGATCTGTTAGAGGGTAGGAGGGCTCTGCAGAGGGACCTGGACAGGCTGGATGGGTGGGCAGAGGCCAATGGGATGAGATTTAACAAGGCTAAGGGCAGGGTTCTACACTTTGGACACAGCAACCCCAAGCAGTGCTACAGGCTGAGGACAGAGTGGGTGGAGAGCAGCCAGGCAGAAAGGGACCTGGGGGTGCTGGTAGATTGTAGTTGAACATGAGCCAGCAGTGTGCCCAGGTGGGCAGGAGAGCCAATGGCATCCTGGCCTGTACCAGAAACAGTGTGGCCAGCAGGACAAGGGAGGTTATTCTGCCCCTGTGCTCAGCACTGGTCAGGCCACACCTTGAGTGCTGTGTCCAGTTCTGGGCCCCTCAATTCAAGAGAGATGTTGAGGTGCTGGAAGGTGTCCAGAGAAGGGCAGCAAGGCTGGTGAGGGGCCTGGAGCACAGCCCTGTGAGGAGAGGCTGAGGGAGCTGGGGGTGTGCAGCCTGGAAAATTACCTGAAAGGAGGTTGTAGCCAGGTGGATTTCATCTCTTCTCCCAGGCAACCAGCAACAGAAGGAGGTGACAGTCTCAAGTTGTGCCAGGGGAGGTCTAGGCTGGATGTTAGGAGGAAGTTGTTGCCAGAGAGAGTGATTGGCATTGGAATGGGTTGCCCAGGGAGGTGCTGGAGTCGCCATCCCTGGAGGTGTTCAAGACAAGCCTGGATGAGGCACTTAGATGCCATGGTCTGGTTGATTGGCTAGGGCTGGGTGATAGGTTGGACGGGATGAGCTTGGAGGTCTCTTACAACGTGGTTGATTCTATGATCATCTGGTCCAGCCCCACTGCCGGAGCAGGATCACTTAGAGCAGATCACACTGGAACACATCCAGACAGTTCTTGAATATCTCCAGGGAGAGACTCCACATATTTTGAGTTGGAAGGGTCCTTTAAAGGTTACCTAGTCCAAACCCTACTGTGGGGAGCAGACACATCTTCAATTAAATAAGGCTGCTCAGAGTCCCATCTAACCCAGCCTCTAATGTTTCTGGAGGCAGGCTTTACTCAGTGATATCCAGTGACAGGACAAGGGGCAATGGGTGCAAGCTGGAGTATAGGACATGCCATGTGAACATAAGGGGAAACCTTTTCACTGTCAGGGTGATAGAGCTCTGGAACAGACTGCCCAGACAGGTTGTGGAGTCTTCTTCTCTGGAGACATTCAAAACCTACCTGGATGCATTCCTGTGTCACCTGTTGTAGGTGAACATGCTTGGGCACTAGGATGGACTGGATGAACCTTTGAGGTCCCTTCCAATCCCTAATATTCTGTGATGGGGCTTCTACCACCTCCCTGGGTAGCACATTCCAGCGTTTCACCACTCTCACTGTTACAAATTTCTTCCTTATACCTAGTCTAAATCTCCCCTCTTACAGATTTAAGCCATCACCCCTGGTCCTCTTGGAACAGACCTTGATAAAAAGGTCATTCTCATCTCTCTTGTAAGCGTTCTTTAAGTATTGAATGGCCACTATATAAGGTCTCCCCAGAGCCTTCTCCCATCCAGGGAGGGGGAGAATAATGTCAACTCTCTCAACCTTTCTTCATGGGAGAGGTGTTCCAGTCATCTGATCACTTCTGTGAGCCTCCTCTCAACCTGCTCCAACAGGTTCATACCTCAGTCTATGCACTCTTCTCACTCTTATACCACCTTCCTGGTGAACTGCCCTTCCCAAACTGCCTGAAGGCTGGGAGGGCTGTTAGATTCCAGAAAGGCCTTTGGGTGATTAGCAGAACAATTCTCTGTTGTTATATGTGCAATAATAATTCTCTTTATTGCTCACAGGGAAGATATATACAGGGGAGAAGGTTTGTTCTGACATTAAAATGCACGGTGTAGGTCATAAAAAGGAGGGTGAAATGGGGAGAAGAGAGTGGGGGGTTCCATCAGCAACTCCTTGGAAGGTGGCTGGGGGTGCAGGGAAGTCCCAGACCCTCAATGGGGACTCTTCTTTTTCCAGAGCAGGTCAGCACCCCACTGGAAACAGGGACATCAATCTCATCAACCAGATGGGGTGACTGCTGGGTAAGAGAGGTGGCACCTCTGGAGCTCTCCTGGGGGCCAGTACCCACATAGATTCCAAGTCCTGAGGCAAGAGAGCACATTCCGCAGGTGGGAAGGGGAAAGCTGAGGAGTTGATGGTTGGGTGGGGAGCCTGGAGAGCTGCTGCACACAGGGGATGCCAGTGCAGAGGGGCCACGGGAGAACGCCCACTGTGACGGCGGAAAGGAGGGCAGCGAGACAGGGACTCTGTTACATGGCCGTGGTGACCACCTTCTCCTCAGGCTCCAGGGTGTTCTCATAGGCATGCTGGTTCTCTTTGGACCTGAAAAAGAAGAGAGAAGCACAGCAGTGAGCTCACCTCCAGCCTTCCCAGATTCACCTTAGTGGTGCTAGCCATGCATTGAGCAAAGTGTGAGGTGGAGAGGGAAGGAAGGGTTTCCCTGCCAGGAGGAGAGTCAAGTGTGGGGCAGGAATTGCTCCAATTTCTACTAAGAGCTAGATTGACACCCAACATCTGCACAGTGAATCTGCAGCCACTTTTGGTGGTTTCCTCTGTTTAAAAAGTGTGATGTAGTATCAGAAAAATGTGGTGTAGCAGGTTGCAAGCTGGCAGATGGACTGTGGGACTCAGCTGCAGTAATAGGGAGCTACCAAGAGGATGCTCCCTCAACATCTTTTTCTTAGTTCCTGAAGAGGACAAAAGCCCCAAAGCCAGGAGCACAGGACATGTGAAACCCCTGAGCAGCAGAGCTTCGTGCATTTGAGCTGTCCCCATGGGGATGGAGTAGAGCCTGGGAGCCGTAGGGAGGAGGTCTGAACAAGTCCTTCACCTGAAGTCAGCTGCAGTAGTCGCGTGTCTCGCTTCATGGCCATTGGACACGACAGCCTCTGGCTTGTCCTCAACACTCACTACTGCCTCAGCATTTTCTCTGGAGGAAGAAAAGAGAGGAGCAGAGACAGATCAACAGAGGAGCTGTGTTGGAGAGCAGCTTGCAATGGTGATGGTAGAGAAAAAGAGCTTGCCCCAGCACAAGAGACACAGTAAGGGACCTGGATATGTGATCTTGCCCTTGGACATCCATCCCAGCCCCCTTCCCAACCCAGGCCATGGAAAGATGGCTTCATGGGGAGTTTGCAGGGGCTATGCTTGGATGCCAAGTGCTAACCCTTGTCTCTGCAGCTGGTACTCTCAGCACTAGGCTGGCAGCCAGCAAGACTCGTGTGTCAATACGTGGGACTGTTTTCTCCCACTAACTGGTTTTTCCAGTCTTCTTCAGTGTAATCTGTTGCAAAATAGTCCCTTATGGGTCCCAACAGACACTGAGGCTCTGCTAGTGCTGCAGCCCTGGCTCACAAGGGGTGTGAACCTTCGCATCCACACCTGCAAAGCTGAGCTGCTTCCTCTCAGATGTGAGTCTGGATTGCTCACAGAAGAAACCATGGGGCAAGGACCAGGTCTTCAACCTCAACTGGAGTCTAAAAGCTCAGCTCTGGAGCAAGCCTGCAGGTCATATGGTGCTAGGAGGGTTTAGCTGTGAAGGGTGGGTGTAAGTCCACTCTGTGTGCACATCCTTGCCTCCTCCACTGTTCACTTAAGGGCAGTTTCAGAGGCTTTTCAAGGAGCAGACTGCCATAAGCAGACAGTATCTTGAGCTGATAGCTGCTGTCACAGTGACAGCACAAGGCTGGCAGCATGCCAGACTGCTGAGCCTCGCTGCCCACTCGTTTGAAGAGAGGCCAGATTAATTAAAACAAGCCTCCATTCCTTCTCAAGCCCTTCTCAGCATCCTCTGCCTCTGGGCTAGGAAGAGACAGCCAGACACAGGCAGAGGTGGGAAACATCATTGCTGCCTCGCACTCCATAGACTGTGGCTCCTGCAGTTTGAGGACAAAGATTTCTCTTTCAAAGACAGAGGCAGCAGTTAGGAATTAGATGCCAACCTGCGGAGTAACAGGGGACACCCCAAGCCCCAGCTCCTCAGCCTGGAAAGGCCTCAGGGATGCACAAATGCAAAGAGACTTCAGCACCTTTGGCTGCAAAGCCCAAAGTGCCTATGCCAGTGCAAAGGAGCCAGGCTACAGTGCACTTTAGATCTTCATTCCTAGCTGACTTTGGGCTCAGGTTCAAGATCAAGTTACTGAGGCTTAGTCAGTTAGCCTGGGTCAGCTAAGCCTGTGGCTTTGCTTGGTGGCAGTAGGCAAGAGGTAACTGGTCACACAGAGCCTCTTTCTGATAAACAAGTCAACCTTTTTTGCCTGTGCCATGGGCTTCAGGTGGAGAGCACTGCCACAGCTTGGCTACCTCTCTTCTCCCTGCTCTTTCCAGAGCCTCCTGATGACCCGACTCAGTCTGCTTTGCAAATGAAGCTGTTTGGGTGGGAACTGCACCCCCAAATCCACAGAATACCAAATCCCCAAATACACAGAATAGGCTCAGGCCAGGCCCTTGAGGCATGTACCCATGTAAAACCAGCAGCCATGCTGCAGCTCTCCCAACCCCACTGCAGAGCTTTATCATGGCAGCATCTGGACGGTGCAAGCTCACACCTGGCAATAAGTAACAAGGAGCAGAGACAGGGAGAAGAGGACAAGGAGATCAGAACAGGGAGTCCTTGCTCTCCCCACCCATCTCCTGGCACAGTGATCACAGTGTTCCCAGGCCTGGCACAGGGACAGAGGTGGATGGAAGTGACCTGTGCAGAGGCAGCTAAACCCAACCCCAAGCAACCCTTAGGGCTCCCACACTTACGCTTTCTTCTTACACCAGAACCTGTTGACCACAAAAAGTATGGCCACCAGGGCTAGGAAGACAACCACTGCAATGACACCCTGTGACCACGGCTGGAGACTGCCCTGGGCTGCAAGAGGAAAAAGAGGACAGATGTCAGCAATACATCCTCAAGCTTCTCCCGTCCAGCTTCACCAACGTCCAGCCAAGAGCTTGGTCCTGCAAAACCAGCCACAGTGTGTTGCTGTTGGTCTAGGCAGGCCCTCCTGTGTGCCAGCAGTGAAATAAAGTGCAAACGACAGCAGTTTTTCTGGCATGTCCATGTGGAGCATGGTGGCTTTCGGGCCCCGTGTGTACACACACACGTGCGGATGACTCTGGGATGGGGGGCAAAGGGCTGGGGTTCACGGACGGAGGGAGGGAGGATGTTTGCCCAAAATGGGAGGGAAAAGGTGGCAGAGGTGTTTCAAACAAACTGCTTTGTTTTCCCTCCCCAGAAACCACAGACATTGTTCTCAGGTTATTTTCCAAACACTGCTCAGCAGAACAAGGATCCCGTGAGAAGGAGAGCGTAAAATTCGGTTGTCACTCTCGCAGCAAACAGTTGCTGGCGCGGATTTCAGTAAAATGCACCATTCAACAAGTTTCCAGAGCAGCAAACTGATTTATGACGGGAAATTGACTGCTAAAGCTTTCAGAGGAACAGCCTTCAGCACAAAGGCCAGGCAGGGCTGGCAGGGGGCCAGGCGGTGAGGGGAGCAGAGGCGGGTGGCTCGGAGCTGGCCGCAGCATCNGGACAGACTCAGATGTTTATTTTTCTCTATCCAGACCTAAGCAGTGATCTAGGCACAGGTGGGATGTATCCTGGATTCAAAAGGAGCTCAAGGGCAGGAGAAACAGTTTCCACTTCTCATTTCAGCCCCTTCTAGGGCAGCTGCTCCCTGTCTCCTACCAGCTTTTGGGCAACAGAACCTGAGATGTAGTCAAACCCATCCGTAAGTGCTGTCACACCAGCACAAAAGGAGACCTTATCCACACAGATATATCCATCTGGGATTTAATTACTGTTTATTCAAGCACAGCTTTTTCTCTTTCTGGTGATGGAAACACCAACCCTTGCACATAGATGAGGCCTCTGTGTGCGGGCAGATGGGGGATGCTCTCCATCAGCCTCAGCACCAGCTGTGGACCACTTGGATTCAGCCCCTGCCACTGATACCCCATGAGTCCAAGCTGCCCAGGATGGTACTTTGGTCTGACTTTGGAGTTTTACACACATCATCTGTCTCACAGGAGACAAATCTCTGCTATCAACAGCAAATAACACTCACTAGCAGCAATGAAGGTGGGCTTTGTGCCCTGCATGTGCAAACTCCTCATCCACAGGCATGCTGGCACGTCCACTGCTGACAGCACTTCCTTCCTTAGACTGCTTTTGGGGTAGGGAACTGTCCTTTGGTTAAGACCTACAGCTCCTTGAAGCCTTACTGCAAGAGGCTTTTCTTTTAAAATAAACCAAAACAAAATTCCTTTTTCCTCTTGGAAGTAAAGTCAACCCATCCAGCTGATGGACTGCCTGTGCCAGTCTGGAAGGCAGTGGCACTGCTGGATGAGCAGCTGGGAGACCAGCTCTGAACAACAGCCTTCAGTCCCCCTGCCTGCCTGCAGAGACACTTGCTGTGCTTACTGCAAGGTCTTGGGGCCAAAACTCAAGCAGGAGGAATTCAGTTAGAAATTCCCTCTTGGATCAGTATGTTCCAGCTGAAATCCCATCCTATCAGCAGATCTCTGGGGCAATGGGTACTGGAGGTGTGCTGCAGTAAGGAAGAGCAGAGATTGGTCCCTTCTTGTCCCTGATGCCCACCACTCCCATGGGTGCAACCCTGAACACACTTATTGCCTCCAAGCTGAGCTTTGGTCACTTTGCTTCCTCACTCTGTCCTTGGCTGTTATCTCAGCCACATTTATTTATTAGTTGTGGTTGATTTTTCCTGCTGAGGCCAAGGTTTCCAGCCTGAGGAGGGGATAGTAAGGCCCAGGCTTCAGTGAGGTTTGTGCTGGGGTTAAGGGAGTTCAAGGTCAAGCAAAGTCAGCAAGGGCTGAAATCGCCACACTTGTATCTCCATGATCTTCAAGCAAAGGAGGGGAGAAGTGGTAGGAAACCTCCTCCAAGCAGCCATGCTCAGAAGGTACTGTAGGTTTTCAGAAGAGAAAGTTCACTCAGAAGTTTCTACCAGCTTTCAGAGCATCCAAAAACTAAAGGAACAATAATCAGACTAAAATCAAGCAGAGTAGGTGTTGAAAGACCACCTGACTGCAAGGAGAGATGAGGATGGGAGGGAGATCAGAAAATGACTCCATGCTGGGCTGAAATGCCCCCATGGGCATATGAATGGAGGAATGGGAACCAGGTGAAGACAAGACCTTGACAGCATCTTCTCATTGCATGAGTATGCAGAGAGCAGCCATGGGGGTCACCACCTGGCTGGAGCCCCACTAGAGCACACCTTGCTGCCCTGCCAGGATGGATGGCCAAAAAAGATGAGTCTCACCTGAGGCAGTGGAACTCTGCTCCTGAGAAAATGCTCTACCAGGGACAGCCCGGCCCTTGGCTTTTACCTTGTCTGTTCTTTTTTGTCCCATAGCAACAACAAGTTTTTAACCTCATCCCATACTCAAATAGTTGGTTTGAAGACACAGACCTACTTTTTGATAGGTCTTCCCTGAATACTCAGAAAGCATTCCAAGTCTGGCCTCTGTCTTTTCTCCTCGCTGGGGAAGCTGTGCCAGGCTCTGAATCCTCATTAAATATTTTTTTTTTCCTTTTTTTTTTTTTTCCCCTTCCCCAGCTAACAGCAAAACTTCCAATCCTGCTGACGGTAGAGACCCCAGACTATTAAATCCTCATCACGTTGGTAAACAAATACAGGAAGAGAGGTCAGGGCTGGGGCATCAGAAAGAGAAAAGGGGAGGGAATTTTCCAGGATTTTGGCAGCATCCAACGAGTTTTAATTACTCCTCATTATTTCTAGCATTAGACAGGTCCTTCCACAAATTTCCTAAAAATAATGCCCAAGCCATAGGAAGTTTCTCTATTAAGTGATCAGGAAGGAGACGGGAGGGCAATCTGCGGGGAAAAAAATATTTGCTCTCTCACCTCAGCAATGATCAAAATTACAGATTAACAGGAAAAGCTGTGAGCTCAAGGAACAACCCAGCACAGCACTCACAGAGGAATGAGAGAGAAGAAAGGTAAAAAAAAATTTAAAAAAAAAAAAAAAAAAGCTTTAAGAAAACAGATTACTCATCTCAGCACCCTGCCACGGGAGAATCAGAACTCCTTTATCTCCGTGTAAGTGGGTAAGATACCCTCAGAGAGCAGTTGCAGTCTTCAGCAAAACAGGTAGAAAGTCTCCGTGCTCTGGCCCCAGCAAGACCTCCCAGCCACTGGACACCCACCCGCCCCCACCTCCCGCTGATGTGAAGCTGGGACTGGAGTGTAGGCAGGAGCTGGGATGATTTTTTTCCACTTTCCAAGAGGCTTTTTCTGAGCTGTCCCCCCTCGTTTCCCCAAGCCACCCCAGCGTGCAGCTCCTGCCTGCCTGGATCTCAGCGCACCTTCCTGCCTCAGCTTCCCTGGGCAGTCACTCACCTTCCTGACAGCAGGCAGGCTCCGGCACCAGGAGCAGTCCCAGGAGGAAGAGGAGGCAGTGGGCAGGCATGGCCACAGGTGCTCAGAGTGCAGAGGAGCAGCGGAGCGGGATCCCTTCTCTCAAGACACTGCTCCTGAGCACGCCACCCTCCCGCAGGAATGAGCACTTGGTCAATTATCAAACGCATTAACGAGGGAGGCTGATGCTCGCACCTGGTTATTCAAATCCTGCTGCGGGAAGGGCTCTTTTTTTTTTTTTTTTTTT
>VWYK01060077.1:745-11877 GCA_013399775.1 Semnornis frantzii | reverse complement strand
TGCCCACACTAATTCCATTCTGAATGTTCCTGTGACTCTGTAAGCTTGGCCGCAAGCTTTGCAATAGTTTTTTTTTCAGCTGATACAGAAATGACAGGCTCAAAGGTAGCTTCACTTCTCAAACCCACAGATGATGGGTGCCTACCTGCAGCTACCCCACCTTGAACCAAAACCCCACCTCTCTGCTGTGGGACTGCAGAAGAAACTTCCCTTTCAGCCCCCTCTGCCCCTTGCCCATGCATCCTGCCCTTCCCCAAGCCCCCTTGCTGCTTTCACCCAAAAATAAAAAAAAAAAAAAAAAAAAATCTGCTTGCATTAATTGATGTTAAAAAAAAAAAAAAAAGGCTGTTAAAAATAAAGCCCAGCAGTGACATTTCTCTTTGCTAAAGCACAATAGCAGCACACTACAAACATTACAAAAAGGTCCCCTGATAGGATCGCGAAGTTCCACCCTGGCAGTAAACTGCATCTACTGCGTGCTCCAGGGGTTGAGTTATTTATTTATTTGATGCAGGATGTGTCACAAATGCAGATAAAACTCCCTGGCTCAGCAGCTGGGCTGCAGCACCGAATGGGCACTGTGTATTTTTAGCATCCATTCCACCCCAGTCAGAGAAGTGATCCTGTTTACTGGTGCCACTGACGTCCGCGGCTATTCAGCCCCAGCCTGACATTTTCCCTGTGGCTGCACCTCTCCTGTTTGTTTTTTTTTTTGTTTCCTTTTTGCACGAATTGGGTGGTTCTGAAGGGCTCCACACTTTGTGCCCAGAGGCCCTTTTGACATTTGAGAACAATGCATTCATCTGGCTGCCCAAGTCTCTGGAGGTGCACCTGGAGTAAGCAGCAAAGCGGCGGAGCCGCAGCAGGCAGCTCGCACACCCATTCTCCAAGAAAGCTCTCCCTGTGCCAGCTGACATGTGGGTTTCTGGGAAAACAGTTTCCAGCCATGTAAAAGACTGCACTGCCTTCAGGGAAGGTGAGTGCAGATGCTAAATTAGGCTTGGCAGGGTTGCAAAAGTGGGGAGAAATAGAAACAAAGGGGTCAATTGTTTTCGTGTCCCTAGTGTTGCCTACCAGGACAAATATAGCCTCTGCTCTCCTGCCTCTCTGCTTTGCAAAATGCCCTGAGTTATCTGCAGGATCGAGTCCCAAATCTTCCTGCTTGTATAACATTTGCCAAATCCTCAGTGCCCAGTCACTTGGAGCTTCTTAAAAGTGTATTTTTTTTCTAGCCCATCTGAAGGTGTCTGGGAGCAAAAGAGACGTGGGCAGGTAAGTGGCTCTGGGGGGGGTAACCTGTCAAGAGGTGGAAGGAATGAGAAGAGTAGCAGAATATTTTGTCACCTGGCCCTGCCACCCGTTCCCTGCAGCTTGTGCTATGTTCCAGGCAGGTGGCCCCAGCCCAGAGAAGCTCTCCATGTGAGGACAAGCAGCCAGCAAAGAATGTGACTGGGAAGACTGAGCGAGGCACACGTATTTGTGTCCTTTTCTCTGAGACAATCACTCCAAGCAAGCCTGACAGAACACAGATGCTGAGGAGGACACAAAGCTGGACGAGGCAGAGCTGTGCAGGGTGCTGACAGCATTTCTTCAAAGCACAAGAGCCCTGTGACAAAAGATAAGGAGACACTGGCTGTGACTCCAGAAATAGGTGTTCAAAGCTGTGAGCACTACAAGAGCACAAAGGTAGGGGTGCAGGAATCTCGGCGAGGGAGTGTAAGCAGCATTAGAAACCAAAAATTATCTTGGTTGGAGAAGACCTCTATGATCATCAAGCCCAACCATCAACCCAACAGCACCATGGCCATTAAAGCATGCCCCAAAGTGCCAATGGGCTGGATGGAAGCCTTTGAAAATGATCACAAGGCACTTGCACTTGGCAAAGGGGAAAGAGAAACACAAGTTCACTGTCAGTGAACCACACAATTCCGTATCCAAAACCAGCCTGGTGGCTGCAGTTGTCCAGTCTGAGGAAAAGTAACCTGAAGTGCAGTATAACTTGGCTTCTAGTAAAAGAACTGGCTGTAGAAGTGGAAAGAAGAGGAAAGATCTCTGAGATGAGAAGGAAAAAGCAGTGGGATTTGGAAGACGGGAATGGGTGGATTAATGGAGTGAAAAGGAGCCAAAAATAACAGTGGAGGAATATTGAGAGAACATTACTGACAGGTGTCTGCTACTTATAATTATGTATCTCTTCTGATGCCAGTGTTACATTAGACTCTATTTAAACACAGATCTTATTTCTGCCTTTGAAGGTCCTAATCAAAAGAGAAGGAGAAATACTTTCTGCTCTCTTGCAGGACTTCACAATCAAGCACTGGCAAAAGAGCAGCAGCGTGGACACGTGTACCAGTAAAGCAGACATGCATATGCATTTCAAATTACATAGAGAAATGATGCCTGAGCCCCTCCTTAAGCAGGATGATGCCCCAAATGTTGGATTGCTTTTTAAACCACAGCCAGAGAAAGGTTTTAATATCAGCTGGAATGAGGATTAGGCATTTTCCCCTGATCCAAGCCTAATGGGGCCACACAGGAGAAGAGAAGATGCTTTTATGAGAAGCTGGCAAATACCTTTTCTGAAGGAGACTGCAGTTAGCTTGATTGCTGCCTTTTACCAGCAACATAACTGCAGCTGCAACCAGCTACAATTAGGTGCTCAGCAATGTGTTAACAGGTAGCTATGCAAGCAAAAATGAAATCCAGTCAAGCCAAGCTGAACTTTGATCCTCAACCTATCTCTGACAAAGGAGCACCAAGGGACTCTGGTCTTTTTTTCTTAGCAGCTTTCACACTGATGCTATCACAACAATTAGTGCTTTTGAGACAGGCTGGTGGGATTGACAGCTGGCTGATGACACAGCACAGCTTGGAGACTGCCATTAGATCATCACTATTGACAGGTTATCTGCTTGCTCCTTGCTAGCTGGAAGTTCTTCCCTCTTTTGGCAACTGTAACTTGCTCTTGAAGCAGGCCTGGCAATGAGCACCTTCCACAGATAGCTGCTGCTGATACCTAAACTGGTGGCACAGCTCTGCCCAGAGTGTGCTTCACAAGGGCCAATCCTGATGCTTTAAAACCATTGTTACAGACACTCTGCCAATGTTTAAGGCAGATTTCCTCATCAACATGTGGTAAAAATGCTGGAATAGGATTTTTATTAATCCTCCCCACCACGAGGGTGGTGAGACACTGGAACAGGTTGCCCAGGGAGGTGATGGAAGCCTCATCCCTGGGTGTTTTTAAGGCCAGGCTGGATGTGGCTCTGGGTAACCTGATCTAATGGGAGGTGTCCCTGTCCATGGCAGGGGGGTTGGAACTGGATGGTTGTTGAGGTCCCTTCCAACCCTGACAGTTGTGTGATTCTAACTGCCATGTCATAGAATCATAGAATCATAGAATGGTAAGGTTGGAAGGGAGATCAAGAGAGCGCCTCTTTGGGCGCCCCATGACCCTCTTTAGCTTCCCCCAGACCCTCTTTATGTACCCCCAGACCCCNGTTGCCCCCCGACCCGCTTCGGGAGCCCCCAGACCCTCTTCAGGTGCCCCCAGACCCCCTTTAACGGCCTCATTCATCCCTTACACTCCCTCGCCGAGATTCCTGCACCCCTACCTTTGTGCTCTTGTGCTCAAAGATCAGCCAGTTCCAACCCCCTGCCATAGGCAGGGACACCTCCCACTAGAACAGGTCACTCAAGGCCTTGTCCAACCTAGTCCTGAACACCTCCAGGGAGGTTGTGGAGCACAAAAGCACAGAATGGTCACATTCTGTGGTTCTGTGCTCCACAACCTCCCTAGGCAACCTGTGCCAGTGTCTCACCACCCTCACTGCAAACAACTTCCTCCTAACATCCACTTTCAATCTCCCCTCTGCCAGTTCAAACCTATTTCTCCTTCTCCCGTGATTGCAAGACCTTGTCAATAGTCCCTCCCCAGCCTTCCTGTAGGCCCCCTCCAGATACTGAAAGGCTACTCTAAGGTCTCCTTGAAGCCTTCTCTTCTCCAGGCTGCAGAGCCCCAACTCTCTCAGCCTGTCCTTACAGCAACTGTGGAAACGTGAGTGTGTGCACATACATGGTTCCATGTCAAACTGACAAACCCAAACAGAGGAGCAGGGAGATGTGGTAAGGGGCAGGAAGTGAGATGGCTCTGCAGAGGAAAGAAACTGTAGCACAGGTAGAGCATCGCAGCTGAGTGGAGGGAGATGATGAACACAAGTTGGCTAAAGATGGAAACCAAGTAACAACTCTGCATGAACCAGAGAAGAAACATTTGCTTTGTCCAGTTTGTGCCTCCCAGGTAGAATCACAGAATTGCTTTGGCTAGAAAAATAGGAACAGAGAGAGACCTTCCACATGTATGGCCTTAGACACAATCAGCTGAGGGGAGACCTTCTTGCTCTCTACAGCTCCCTGAAAGGAGGTTGGAGCCAGGTGGGGGTTGGTCTCTTCTCACTAGTAACAAGTGACATGAGGAGAAGAAATGGCCTCAAGTTGCATCACAGCTGGTTTAGGTTGGGCATTATCAGAAACCTCTTTACTGAAAGGGTTCACAAAGACTGGCAGAGGCTGCCCAGGGAGGTGGTTGAATGCCCATCCCCAGAGGTGTTTCAAAGCTGTGGTGATGAGGAACAGGGTTTAGCACCAGACTTGGTAGAGTTAGAGAACAGTTAGCCTTGATAATCTTTGGAGAGCTTTTCTAACCAAAGCCATTCCATGAATTTATGATTCTATGATTGTAAGTTTGCTGAGTGCTGGTTTGTTTTTCCCCACCCATGCAACAAAGGGTCAAGCAAAGGATCCCTTCCTGCACCCTCCACAATGCCTCACGATGCTGAGTACTCAGCATCTCACATAGCTCTGATACCATGCTGAATGAGGCTCTCACAGCAAACTCTTCCATTCCAGGGCTCTAGAACAGGCTATCCATGGTAGCAGAGCTTGGCATGTTCCAGTAAAATGCAAGAAAGACAAGGGCCTAAAGCAGCAAAACAGTAAGTCAAACCAGGCAGTGGGTGTTGGGCTCTCATATCAGCTGTGGATGTGAGCCTCTGTTTCATGACAACAGCCTTCTCCCTTCAGTAAAATGTGACACTTCGTTCCTTGGGGAGTGGGCAGGGAGCTAGAAAAAGCTTAATCACCTTGAAAAGTATATAAAAAAAAAAACAAAAAACAACATGGGTTTAAACTGGCAGAGAGGAGATTTAGACTGGATGTTAGGAGGAAGTTCTTTACAGTGAGGGTGGTGAGGCACTGGCATAGGTTGCCCAGGGAGGTTGTGGCTCCTCCCTCCCTGAAGGTGTTCAAGGCCAGGGTGGATGAGTCCTTGAGTGACCTGTGCTAGAGGGAGGTGTCCCTGCCTATGGCAGGGGTTTGGAACTGGCTGATCCTTGAGGTCCCTTCCAACCTTACCATTCGATGATTCTATGAAAAAAAGAAAACAGGAATCTGTAGCTATCTATATGGATAAAGAAGAGCCCAAGCCCTTCTAATTCGGAGAAATGGTCTCATGGAGCACACCAGACAAGTTGCTAGGGGCTGAGGCCTCTGGGGTCTTCTCCCTACTTTTGATCTGCATTATGAAATGTTAATGTCCACCACATCAGGACCTGTTACATAAACAAACCCCTTCCCCTCCCTGCTCAGGCCTGCCCAGCGCCAACTTCCATTCGCTTCGCCCATTTAGATTTAAATGCCGACTTGGAGCTCGTACCCAGCGGCGCTGACATTTTTCAAACAGGAGCAGCTAAACCAGGGTAAACTGCTAAATATAATTTATTGATGAGAAAGAGCCGGGTTCAGATTAAATTCCAGCAATTTAATAATGAACACATTCACATCCTGCATCCGGAATATGTATATGGATGTGTTTTCCCCTCCTCGTTTAAGCGGGAGAAGGGGGTCTCGGAATCTGCGATTTCCTGTTGATTAGATCCGAAGCCACCACCAGCACACAGTTGTGTGGTTTGTTTTTTGGTTTGGTTTTTTTTTTTTTTTTGATATCTCTATTAACAGACTGTTCATGTCTAACTGCAAGAAACTTGGTTGCACTTCTCTCGACATCTTTGCCCAAGACAGACCAGTAAACACAATTCCTCTCTCTATAATTAGCCTTTTCTCCAAGGGCCCCGAAGTAAGTCTGCATGCCGTAGATTTAATATCCAGTGCTATATCCATATGTGCTGCCCTTGCCTGGTCCCAGAGCATATAAACTCCCCTATTAGCAGCCTTGACTGCTTAATTATGCAGATTTTTTTTGTACCCGCCTGCCTGTAAAATTACTGTGTCTAACCTTTTTTCCTCCCTCCTCTTTGCACCATGCTGGCCATTCTAATGAAATCGGCGCCGGGGAAGGGGCCTGATTTGCAGTTATGGAGGCTGGAGCGCGCTGGCAATCTGTCCTTAGTGGGAGTTACAAAAGAAGTCAAATGCCTTCATCTGGTTCTCCCCTCTCATCCCCAAGGTGATTGAGTTCACTTCCTGATGCTTCCCAAGTTTTCCTCGGGCTGTCCAATCAGCGCATCCACCAGGGAGCCCGACCTAGCTCGCAACAGTCTCCGTATCTAGTTACAGCCCCACCAGGGACAGCCCCAACCATCCACCCCCAAGCCTTCAGATGAAAACCTTTCCTAACAAGGCCGCCCAGCGCCAATGAAATAACACACATCTGCATATCCACTGGGTCCCATGTTTCTTGTGCTCATGGATTATGTATCTTGCAGCCTCTAATAAAGAAATGCAGTTCTTTGTTTAATGTTTATCTTGTGCTTGTTAAGCAAATGCTAATGTTGTATCAGAATGCTTTAGTGCTATTTGGGTTTTGGGTGATTTACTACAAGACAATCTGCTGTGAAGTAANTTGAGAGAAAATGGTTTGACAGAGAAGGAGCAAGAGGCAGAGGGAAAGATGAGGGAGTGAGACAGGAGAGTGAGAGCAACAGCTCCCAGTATGACTCCCCTAACCCCTGGCTGACATGCCCACTTCATCACTAGCCAGTCCGATACCTGGAGGTACAGAATCAACCCAGCACAATTTCCAAAAGGGATGAGATGATAACTTCCCCTTCAGTGATAAGGTAAACAGTGTCCTGAAGGGTAAACAAAAAATAAAAAAGCCCCTTTTGTTGTCTGCCTTTGTGCCCTGATGGCTAGCACTGCGCTCTGTTATTCACAGACCACAGGGAAGCCCTAGATTTAATTGTTCATGCCTGGCTCTGCTAGAAATGGGCAAAAGAGAATATGAAGTATTCAAACCCCCTTCTCCAAATTATTTTTCCTTCCCTCCCCCCCTTCGGGAGGGAGAGAGAGGAGATTTGGAAGCTGATGAACAAATGAATGTCCTCTATTTACCCTTTGGCAAGGCAGAATATAGATATCCACAGTGCTAAGCACTCCTGTCAGTCTCCGTTCAATTCCTCCAACCCTGTTTTGAAAGAAGATGTTAAGTTCTGGAGTTGTGTTTGTTTTTCTTCTACAAATGGATCAGGGTCAATAAAACATGGATCTCTGAAAGGAGGAGACTTGAAATGCAGCTGCCCACAACCCCCCTTGACACTACAACATCCTTTTTACCCACTACCCTTTGTCAAAGACTCCTTGTTTTAAGGGCTGCATCAAGTAAGGCTGCGCAGGGTCCCTGGGCTCAAAACAGAGTTACAGCTTACAACAACTTTGTGGGTGAGCAATTCTATGATGGAAGCTCAGAAAAGACACATTTCAGTATGGAGGTATCCTCTGGAGCTGCTAACCAGGCAGCAACCTCATGTTCATTCCCTTTGTAACCTAATGCTCGTTTCCTCTGCACACACAAGCACCTGGGCACATGAATGTCCCCTTCACTGCTGGGCTGCCCTTCTCTTAGCAGACCTCTTCCCCCTCTGTCCAAGAGTGTGACCACCCTGCTGCACCTTCAGATGTGTGCAACCACTAACTGCAAGCACTCAGCATCTTAAAATCTGGCAGGTTGATACTGAAGAGTAAACCTGGCGTTAGTATGAGCTGGTGCTACACCTTCTGGCCTGAGAACAAGGAGCACTGAAAGACTTTTAAACAGAAGATGGAAAAGTATGAGAAGTGGTTATGTGAGGTTTGCTACCTTGTGTCCCCTTTTTAATGTGTAGCAGCTCATCTTGGCTGGAATGAGGAGTCCATTTTTTGGGAACCCACTCAAATCTGGAGGTTCTCTGCTGAAACTGCTGACAAAAACATGCATCTACATAAATCCTGCATGGCTGTTTCTGTGCTGCTTATCTACAAGGGGTCGAGTTCTCATTTTGAGCATAAGAGCTACTGTTAGAAGTAGATTCAGGTGACCATATTTGCGCTATTCATTTAAAGGAGATGCCTCTGTCTCCTCGTAGCTATCTCAGCTCACTAAGTGGCTTCAGAACAGAAACTTCCCATGTTTCTCTCCCATTGCCTTCTCCCTCCCCTGCTTTCCTTCAACCAAAGGGAACACATTTTCATCTAAGCAGTACACTTAATTCTTTTGTATGTGGAGTATTACTGCAGAAAGCCATTGTGAGCTGCACATACCCTGCTAATGCCCCATTTATCACTAGGCACAATTCAAGGTCCTGACTGTAATCTTTTAAAGCCCCTAATGACCTCGGGTTGGGGCTGCATTGGAGACTTTCTCTCTGCTGCCAATCCACCAAGCAAATTGAGCTCAACGGGAACACTCAACCTGACAGTGTTCCCATTTAAATCCCTTGGAGCCACAGAGTTTCTCCACCAGCTCACTGAAGAAGCCCATACCTGACCTGCTGACTTCAGCTGACCCTAGACAACAGCATCACCACGAACAGGCTGCACGGGAGCCCTCTCAGAGACTTCATTTCCCTCCTGCCGTCTCCACCAGAGCTACCTTTGGTAATTGCTGCAGCTGGAAACACTGCTCTGCCCAAGCTGAGAGAGAGGCTCAAGGACATCATGAGTCCATGATGCATACATCTGGCCTCAAACAGAGGTAATCTTCAACCTCCAGCCTGTGCAGGATGAAGAATATACATTAAAAATGTGAGGCTTGACCTAGCAACTAGTGTTTGTGTACAGCTCACCTCACTGCGATGCTGAAGCCATCTCCACTAATCAGTCTGTGTCATTCCACTTTCCACAACAGCAGATTCCTGCTAGGCACCACTAATGCACAGATCCCCCACAGCCTGTGGGAGCCAGCCTGTGTCCCTTGTCACACTTGTAATCTGGGCTGTGTGATAGCAGAGGGTATAAAGCAGGAGATGTGCCTTTCATAGAATCACAGAATCACAGAATCATAAAATCATAGAATCATAGACTCACAGAATCATAGAATCACAGAATCATAGAGTCATAAAATCATAGAATCATAGACTCACAGAATCATAGAATCACAGAATCATAAAATCATAGAATCATAGAGTCATACAATCATAGAATCAAGCAGGTTGGAAGAGACCTCCAAGCTCATCCAGCCCAACCTAGCACCCAGCCCCAGCCAATCAACCAGACCATGGCACTAAGTGCCCCATTCAGGCTTTGCTTGAACACCTCCAGGGACAGTGACTCCACCACCTCCCTGGGCAGCCCATTCCAATGCCAACCACTCTTGCTGGGAAGAACTTCCTCCTAATATCCAGCCTGAAACTGGCATGGTGCAGCCTGAGGTTGTGTCCCTGGGTGCCTGGGAGAAGAGCCCAACCCCAGCTGGCTACGACCTCCCTTCAGGTAGCTGTAGACAGCAATGAGGTTACCCCTGAGCCTCCTCTTCTCCAGACATGGAGCCTTTGCTACATGCCAGCTACCCCTGTCTTTTTTTCTGTCTTTTCCTCTTCTTTTTTTTTTTTTTTTTTTAGGAACTGAGCATTGCACAGACATTTTCCTTTCCCACAAGCACCTCCTAAAAGTCAAAATCGACTGTTATGGATCTAAGGAGGAAAACTGCACAGGTATCAAATCATATTAATGATGAAGATATACCCTAAATACCCTTTAGTACCCACTCATCTGTTTTGCCTTGACAGATCTTATTGTAGAATCATTGAAAACAGAGTTTGAAGGAACCTTAAAAGGTCACCCAGAGCATCCTCCTGCCTTAAGGCAGGATCAGCTACGCTGTACAATTTAGATGACCTCGAGGTAACGAAGCAGAAAGGATGATGGCTGAAATGCCAGTGGATTAAGCCCAGTTCTGAATCTATTGATTACAAGGGAAAAACAGAGCATTGAAATCTGCTCTAACTGTGCAAAGAGTCAAGGAAAACAGGTGGTTAACAAGGTGGTTAATCCAGATTGTTTGCTTCAGGTGATGGAGTCAAGTGTTTCCGACTGTGAGGAATTCTTTTCAGGATCTAGTCAGACCCAGGCAGGTTTCTTGTGGCTGTGCAGGCTCTAAGAGAGATGCTGGAGTGTTTCATAGCTACCTGTCAGGGTCAATTTGCAAGAGTCACCATGAAGTTTTGAGTAGCAGTTCAAAAAAAAAAAACAAACAATCTTTTCTGCTTGAATTTCATCCTGTGATGTTTCCTGAATTCCTGGAAGTGGCAGGACACACAATAAAACCTCAGAGACACATCCAGGTCTCTCCTACAGAGAGTACAGTTGCTCTGTCAATGTAAAGGACCAAAATGCCTGAGGAGAAGTTTGGCTCCGAAAGTTGCTACCTATGGCATTTACCTTCAGTTCCAGGCTGTTACTCAGGAAGGATTCATGGAGTGATTCCCTCTCACTGAAAAGTCACAAGGATCACAGAGTCCCAGAGTGCCAGGTGGGAAGGGACCCTCAAGACCATCTGCTCCAACCTCTCCAGCTGACAGCAGAGCTGATCTGAGCTGCCCAGCACCCTGCCAAGCTGAGCCTTAGGAGGTTGAAGTGATCACAGAATTGTCAGGGTTGGAAGGGACCCCTCAAAGATCACCTAACTCCAACTGCCCTGCCATGGGCAGGGGCACCTCACACCACATCAGGTTGCCCACAGTCACATCCAGCCTGGCCTTAAACACCTCCAGGGATGAGGCTTCCACCACCTCCCTGGGCAACCTGTGTGTGCTGGTTTGAGCTAACTGGAATATTTTAATAGAGAAAATTATTCTATAGGCTGTGAAGGAAAACAATGGTGATGTCTGCTTCACTCATAGGCTTGCTGAGATGTTTAG
>VWYK01060068.1:18095-56175 GCA_013399775.1 Semnornis frantzii | reverse complement strand
TTGGGGGGTGGTGGTGGGCTGGGGGTGGAGAGGTTCTTTCATCAACCCCCTGGCTTCTTAGCTACTTGCTCTTTGTATCTGGCATTCTTTTGAAATAGTACTTTAAATGCTATTACATTAAGAAAATATCAGGAGAAAATACATGAATATATAAAATGTAGGTTGTTGAACATACAATGGGTATCTCATGCATCAGGAGGAGCAAGCTGTGATTCAGCAGCAGTGTCTTATGAGTGCTTCTGTTTGCAGGGCTTTTCATAGGCAATTTGTTTATAACTTTTTTTGGTTTGCCTCTTTTGCAATAGTGCATGGTCCTTCATTCCGGTGGCTTGATTTTCTGTAAGGTAACCAGACATGCTCAGTGATACAAGGTGACTTCTGGTTGGTGTTCTATCAAGTGTTTTTTCTCTTGAAAATATACACAGTTCTGGTTTTCACAGCTTGCCAACTCACGTGAAAGATACAAATTGTCTTCTGGAGAGTTTTTGTTTCTGTTAGCTAACTTGTATTGAATGTGACCTTTTGTCTTCCAACCCCACTCTGAGAGAGCAAAAAAAAAAAGGTTCACTTGAGTAAGTTCAGACTGGGAGAGTGCTTCACGGGGCAGTGGCTGTAGGACATGAACTTATGTGCAACTCACTATGCTCTAAATCAGAGTAATGAGCTCCACATAGTGTCCACATAATTTGCAGGGGCTGAAACAATCCTGTGGGTGAAAGAAGATAGCAAATCTAGACTTCAGCCATTGAAAAGTATCACGTTACCCATAGCAGGCTGCATGTAGGTATCGTGGTGTCTGTTCCGGTGATTGGCTTCAACTTGATTTTCATCTCATGGGTAGGGATATCAAGCGCTGTGTGGTGGATTGACCCTGGCCGGACATCAGGTACCCACCGAAATCCCTCTTATCACTTCACTCCTCAACTGAACTGAGGAGAGAAAACTGAATGAAGGGCTAAGATAAGGACAGGAGAACTCACTCTTCAATTACTGTCACATGCAAGCTAGAGTTGATTTGGGGGGAGAGAGTATGTATATATATATTTCCAGTCAAATTGGAGTAGGATAATAAGAAATAAACCCAAACCTTAAGAAACACCTTTCCCTCACCCCTCCCTTCTTCCCAAGCTGAACGTCAGCCCCACCCCTGTCACTCCATTACCAAAGTCTTGTCACGGAAAGCCTATCCACCTTAACACCTGATGTTAAAGCAGAAACATCCATTAGCACATTTCTATAAACATTTACACTTCTCTGTTATGTAGCTATCATAATAGTCTTTGTTCAGGCTGCCGTTTAAGACCGTTGTCTACCAGATAATGAATTGTACAGGTAATTATACCTGTAGAATCCAGTGGATAAAAGTGGGTGTGTTTAAGTGTGGTGGTTTAACTGATAATGAGTTTGAAAGTGTTGTGAAAAGGAAAACCAAAAAATTATCTCCAGTGCCCTCAAGATACACAGTTGTCCTCATTCCATCTCTTGAGAGTTTCATTCTGTCAGTAAAAGCTCATCTGTGATTGTATTCACAGTAAGACTAATGGTTGGGGGGGGGGGAATCACTACTAACAGCAGTGTAAGCAAATGTTTTTTTGTGGGTTTTGGGGGTTTGTTTTTTGTTGTTCGTTGGGTCTTTTATTTATTTGAAGTTATTTAACAGCCTAGCTAGTAAAATTATCCACTGCTTTCTTCCCTCTTCTCTTTCTTCCCCCAAGCGAATGTTTCTTTCATCTCAGTTTTCATATAGATGTTCCCACATAGTTGAGACAAGGCTGAAATAAGCAAAGCTTTCTTGTTAGCAATACCTGAAGAATGTCTTATTCTGCATTAAACCAATGAATGGAGGGAGAGGATTTACCAGTACAAGCCATTTTTTGGTACGTTTAACAGTGTTATTTGGAAGGGTTTTTTATTTTTTACAATGCCTGCCCCTCCCCCAAAGCACCTAAAGTTTTATGGTGCTTTCTGTTGTGATGCCATTTTATTAGAGATTTGGAAACATGTTGCGTGCTAGCATAACTTTTAAACCACAGGGGCCTTGGAATAAAATCAAGCTGCATAAGCTGAATGTGCTGTTGATTCTTTTCTCCTGTCAGAATTAATCTCTGCATTAGTAAGTCAACAGAAAGAAATACGCACCAACGCCTTGGTGGCCTGTGTGTCATAATCCAAATCCATCTTCATCACCACCTGAAGTAGCAAACTCAGTCATCATTGCAATTTGCACTCAGAGCAAGTCACTCTTATGGGTGCAGGCAATCTTGCAAGGACCAAGGATGGTATTCTCAGTCTTGTGACTGTTCTCTGTTGCTCCTCAGATAATGGAGAAATGGAAACACTGAAACAGTTATCATACCTGTAAGCTCGAAAGCCACTTTGGAAGCCACTCCAGTCAGGTGCATTTTTGTGTGTTAAATACTTCTAATGTGTTTTCAACTGCCTGTTTAAGTAGTTTGGCAATTAAAGGTAATTGATTGGACATAAAGTTTAAAGGGACAGGAAAAAAAGTGTTGTTTTCTGTTACTTTTCTTTTGTTGGCAACAGCCTTAGGCATGTGTGAAAAGCTTTCATGGAGCTAACTACCGTCCTTTTTTTGTGGCTGTGTGTGTGCTGGTGTGTAGCATTTGTGGCAGGCATTAAGTGGAGGAGATAGGAGAAACCAAGATGTTTCTCTAACAGGACAAAGTAGCATCCTGTATAAACCCCGGAAGGCAAATTGCTGAGCCTGAGAAGAGCTTGCGTTAGAACTTTTTTTCTTGCATTCTTTTTTGTTGTTGTTGTTCACGCCCTCTAATGTAAAGTGTCTTTAACTGTAGACAAATGTCGTGCTGTCTAGTTTCCGTGTACGCCCCGAGTCCAAGGTGCAGCCAAGTAGCAGGATGTAGCCAGGAGGAAATATCTACCAGAAGTGCACTGCAGGCTTTGTTCAGAATTGGTGCCCTCCTGCAGAATACTTCTGTTTTGATTGAACGTTTAGTGCCCGTGCTGGAGAGAAGGAAGGATGGTCCAGCTGAGCCTTCAGGTGTTGTTCTCCATCCAGTGGTTTTCTGGATGATGAGCCTGAGGTGCGTGAGAACAGAGCTGTCCTGCCCTGAGCATGATCCATGCAAAGCATCTCAGGCCACTGCGACGCTTACCATGCTGACTGTCATAAACTATGACCTTTCTTCCTCAGTGTCATTACACACGTCAATGAGTTGGTCTTAGGCATCGGTATCGTCTTGTGTTTTCCATACAAGCCACCTGCAGGCTTGCCAACTTTTATGTGCCATCTAGTGGTGGCCGATCACATTACAGTAAAATTCAGGGAGTTGGTCGGTTGGTTGGTTTTAAAGATGATCTGAAGTGGGAAAAGAATCCTGTAATTTGAACATTATAGAGATGTTGTAGCTTGCAGTTTTTCTTCAGCAGCATTTTCAAATGGTGAGCACACACTGCATTAGAGAGGTGGAAGTGCATCAAGGTTAAGATCTCAATGGTAAAACATCCAGCACATTGCATAGTATCTGGAGATGTGGAAGATTGATGTGAACAAGTGCTGTCACCAACAGCTAAGGAAAATCCAGAATGCCAGCATATGAAGGAAACCAAACTAATTAAATGTATTTTGTTCATTTTGCAAAGTGAAGGTTAATGATTGGTACCGTAAAACTAATGGCGTGGTACAGAATATTCATTCCAAAAGTCCTTTGTTGTCCAGTATTTGTACAAGGTGGAAATCCTGATTTTTGAGTTTTCACACGTGGAAAAGAATGCTCCAACACCTGCCTGTAATTGTGGGTGTATACGTTCCTAATGGAAAAGGTATGTGCTGCATAGGAAGGTGATTAAGGGATGGGGCCGAGGGGGAGGGACGACGACACACACGGCACTCAACACATGCATATATGGAAGAAGACTCATCCTTATTGTTTTAGTTTAGATTAGGCTAAAATTTCTAAACATGCATAAACAGAGCAGCTGGCAAAATGCAGGTTGGTGCCTGGAGCCTTCCAGGCTTCTTTTCACTCGGTGCTCATCAGCTTGTGCAAGAACAGCTTCACCCTCCTACCGCCCTGCGAGGAGGAAGGAGCAGCCCCTGCTGCCGAAGTGCCTGCAGCTCCCCGCAAGCGTGCGGGAGGGAGACAGCGTTCCTGAGGCCGGCTGCCTGCAGCTGAGGAGACAGGACTCATAGACCCTCTTTGATTAGGATGTGTCAGTGTTGTCAGGGCAACTGTTAACAGCGGCGTATCATATTTTGTCCTTGCGCTGCCTGCTGAATATTGCAGCGTGCTGTAGCTGGAAGAGAGTTGCAGAGAGCAAGGTGCTGCAGCAAGGAACCCGGAGCTGTGGGGCTGAGATCTGACTGAACAGGTTAAGACAGCGACGAACAGCATCCAAACCAATGTGCCTTTAATTAGGGCTTTTCCTGAAGGTGGGGGAAGACTACAAGCCTTTTGCTGCCGACTGGATAGTGGCATTTGTCGGCCGTTTGCATACTGCTTACCCATAGAGGATCTGTTACAAGTGCTCAAATGAACAGACAGCGCTGCAGCTAGCAGCTAACCAGGGGCTGCAGTTTCTTACATTTCTTTTTCTTAATAAGCAAGAAGCAGCAGCAACATGACTGGTTCAATTACTGCTCTCCGACAAGAGAGACTGAAGAAAAGTGCCAGGTCAAATCCCCCGGGTTTATTCACCATTAACGAAGAGGATGAGCAGCAAAAGAATGGGAATTCCAAAAGACCGAAAGGTATGTCGCAGTTCTGTGGCGCGACCAGGGCTGTGTAGGGGACATGCTGCCTCCCTTGCACGGGAGGCACAACATTTTATTGGCTTTTCTGTGTGCTGTAGAGAGTCTGTAAGTAACTGCTGCAGTTGGGCAATGCATATTGGCACCTACAAATGCACTGGGCATTATAGGTGTCCAAACTTAAATCCCCTGGATTGTTATGCAATAATTTATTTAGGATATGAAGAAAAAAAAATACTTTTCCCTATTAACTCCATTTTCCCCAGTAGGAATAAGGGTCTTCTATCATAACCATAGTGGATTTCTGTGTTTTTTCTTTGAGTTCTATACACATTTTTGAAAAACGCCTATTAAAAAGGTGATGATAGGCATGGAGAATACAGAATGCAACACCAGCTTGTTACAGATGACAGCTTTGCCAAAGACAATGTAAAATCAACAATACTTCCATTTGTGTACATAAAGGGCAGTGTGCCTTTGGCAAGGTATAAAAATGCCCACATTGTTAAATCTTACTGATTCTGAGAAGTCTGACCAAAAAAACCCAAAAAACCAAACACAAACCAACCAACCAAAACCCCAATAAATCGTAACTACTAAAGATCTATGTTATTTGGGGTAGGTGAGTGATGGTGGTGGTGAAGGGGTGCTGATGGCCACTGATTTATAACAGGTCTGTCAAGCCTGTGTGTAGCCACTCTATCTTGTATCATGTAATGTTTTCCACCTAGATCCTAATGTTTAGATTCTGTTGGTCTGGCAGGGATTCTGCACCTTACAATTGTGACTAGAATTTTAAGTCTAATCATAACAATTGCTTTTCTTTTTTTGTGATCAAGTGATTTGTATGAGCACTCCTTTTTGTGGTCTTCTGGAGGATGGGGGCTTGGAAATAGTACTAGAGATTTTTTGTTTACAAAACATGTTAGTTTGTAGTCTCTAGACTGTTTCAAATTTCAGATATTAACCATTCTACCATGTAACAGGAGAGGCTATCAAGCATCTAAATAGCAAATGTATAGTATGTATATTTATTAGAGCTGAATCATTTACAGCTAACTGGTTATTTTCTTTTTCATGAAGGAAAAAGGCAGCTCGATAGCTGTTACAAATTCAGAACTCAAGCGTTTTTTCGAGTTTCCAGATTGCATTTTTTTTTTTTCCTCAGGATAGTAAACAACCTGACAGATTTGGGCATCATGATAAAAATAGATATTACTAGTAATTGTTAATGTCTCCTGTGTTAGGGTCTTGTGTACATAGTTACTACCACTTCTGTGTGTTTGAAGCTGCCTGTATGAAATGGAAATGCAAACTCTAGTGTGAGGTTATTGAGTTTTCAATGTTTTAAGAAGCATATTACTTTTGTTTATCACTCACTGGATGACTTCCAATGTCAATAGTCCACAAAGCTAAGAATCAATAATTATGGTAGTTTTGTTCTATGGGACTGATAGTTTCCCAGAGTGAAACTTCTTATAATTGAGATTCCATTTTTGATTTTTTTTTTTTTAAAATCTTTTTACTCTGAAATGTAACAGATAAATATATAGAGGAGCACAGGCACCAACCTAAACAAATGCATGTGATTTTAATAAGATAAAAGATTGTTGGCTTACCTGAAATGCTTCCTGTGAGAAATACTATAGGAAGCTGTATAAAATGCTTTGGAAGGATACTTGTTGGTAAAACAAAAACAAACTACTTAAATGGGTCCTACTGTTTCTAGAATGCCATTTGCACAATGATGCATTTAATTATTTACCCTATTGTAGATTTGAATGCCTTATCAGTGGTTGGGTGTAGGTTAGACCTGGAGTGCCTGGTCATGGAGAGTGCATGTATTCAGTGTGGTGTTCCCCCTTCCCAGTATCAAGCAAGGTGACTCCAGTGCAGCTCTGAAAGGAAACATAAGATGTGTGATGGACCTCTGTAAGGCTTCCTTGAGTCTTACAGCACTGCTTTGCCTTAGTTCTTCACCTGTTCTCTTTGCTCAGCAAGTGTATGAAGCTACTGAGAGGTTTCTTTTTTTTCTTTCCCCCTTTCTGGCATGTATTAAGTCAGTGTCATCTTCATAGGAGGTGGGCTATGAATCTTCTTCATCAGCAGTTTCTGTAACCATGCTGAACCTGCCTTTATACAGTGATTCCAAGTCCAAGAGGCCTTCAGTAAATATAATACTCCAAAGCAATGGATCTAATATGCCAAAGTAATAAACCAGCTCTTTCCTCCATTAATACCATCACAAGTTTGAAAATAATCATGAATTTGTAGTTCATATCTTCTCAGAATACTAAGGCTTGGTTAGAGTTTATATGAAGTGGCTTTTTTTTTTTGTCATCTGAGAATTAATTACTTATGTGGATCTTAAAGTGAAAAACATCTGGAAGATTTTCTGTGAACTGATTTTGATACCAGCTATTTCTTTGCTTGTTTTTGGCTGTCTGTATTGTAATATGAGAAGTCTGGTAGGCAATGAATTTGCTTCTCCAGTGTAGACAAATAATGACATTTCATTTGTCAGGGATATTTTTTTTTTTTCTTTAATCTGGATATATTAAATCCCTTTAGTGATCTTCACAGCTATGTGCTGTTGATACTTCCTTTCCTTTAATATGAATTGTATTCACTGCTTTTTCACCAAATATTTTCATTTCCTTCCCTCCTCTTGCCTTTGGGACAAAGCCTGCATTGTTGCCATGTGCCTGTATAGTACCCACTGCTGTAGGGTCTTGAGTGCTGTTGCATAGTAGAATGATGCAAATATAAGTTACTTTGGCTTTCACTTTTTACTTTTATTAATATTCTCTATTCTACTCTCCCATTATGTCCCTGCCTATGGCAGGGGGTTCAAACTCGATGATCCTTGAGGTCCCCTCCCCTCCAACCGTACCATTCTATGATTCTATGATTATAACATGCAAGAATTTTGCTAAAAAGTGCACTCTTCAAATACATTTTGTATGGGTTTGCAGAAACTTATTTTGCACTTGAATTGATTTTGGGTTTAGTTGCCGGCTTTCTAACAGTTCTGTGACATTTAACAACTTCAGTGTTCCCTTAAAGCTTATGTTGCAAACCAGGTATTGTTTCTATGACTGAAGACAGTCTGTGAATGTGGTTCTCTATGTAAATCACAAAGACGTATCCAGATTTATTAATGCTTAATTAAAGTTTATAATGTTGCACATGTGAACTTTGGCCTCAGCTTTTTTTTTGATTCAGGCACAAGCAATTTGAGTCGCCTTAGTATTCCCCTCCTCTGCCCTGTTAATTTTGTGAACCTTGAATGTAGTCTCAATTGTGTTACTCAATTGGATGAAATTTTTAAGTGGTGCCTGCTCTCCTTCCAATGAAAGGGAAGAGGAATACTTTTTCAGACTTACTTATAGTGTTGTATTTCTTCAATTATAATTTAAAGAGCACAGAAAAGTAATGCTTATATTTTGGAATTAAAAATTTAAAGAATTACTAACTGAAATAGCTACCTTGTCAGAGTTATGGCAGATGAAAAGCCTCAAGTAACCTGTTAAGTCCTTCACCTTCCGGCTTATTTAAAACTGATCAAGGAGGTGTACCTCTAATATGCTGAGTACTGCTGCTTACACAAAGCTAGACTTATATGCTTTATGTCTCTGAACAGTAACACTGATTCTTTGTCATCTTGAAAACAAGAAAAGAGCTTTTCTCTATTCTTCGGTGCGTGGCAGAGATGTCTGTGATTAACAGCAGATCATGCTGCTGTTGCATGGATGGTGATGATTTTATGTGGTGCTCGTTTCAGATGTAAGCTTCGTTCATCCAGAGGACTGAGAGAGATTTCTTTCAATGTGACTGTTGATGTGTTTAATCTCAGGATCCTGCCTGGATTGGGGAAATGTATATTCCTCGTTAAACTCAGATTGGCTAGCTTTTAATTATGTGGTTATTTTGTTACTATATGTCTATACCCAAACACAAACATAAGATACCTGCAAGACAAGGGGATTTAGCATCTTCAAGGGCATTAAACTGATAGTCCTGGAAACTGAAACTGTATAGCTACAAAACAGGTACTGCATGGGGTGTGGAAGTGTAATCTTATCCCACATTGTGGAGTCTGTGCCTCAGGCTGGATCTAGAATGACAGCTTGGTCTCTGGCTCTCACCACACTTTAAACCAATGTCAGTAGCCTGGACCTCCAGGTCGGTTTTGGCAGAACAGTGAGCAGCTGTTAAGAGCTGGTGAACCGAATCACCAAAATCAAGTGTTGGAGGTTTTCATGGCAGTTAGTAGCTTTATCTTGCCCATCTGCATCTGAGGCAAGGTTAGGGGAAAGAGTGGGTGGAAGGAAGGAAAGGTAGCAGTTCTCATTACAATGCCAGTTGTGTAAAAGGGTAGGGCTGAGAACCCGTATATTGTGTCTTGTCATTCTGCACCTTCCAGTGAGCTCTGCTAACATTTCTCTATGCTTCCTCTTTCTGCTAGCCAAGGCCAGAGGAAGATCCCAAAGCAGCTGTGATTTTTTTTTTTCTAGATTTTTCTTCCCCCCAAATAACTCTCAAAAGTATCTAGGGTGTGTATGCTTTAAAAAACCCTTATACTAATTATTTAATTTGAAGCCATGGGGTGCAGAAGGAAGTTGTCTTTCAGGAAGCCACTACAAAGCTGTCTTCTTTGTAGGATTTCATTGTTCATAGCTGTAGGTGCTGGGTAATGGGAAGCAACTTACTAATAATAAAGACAAAGAGATCCTACCATTTACAATAAAGCAAAGAGACTGTGGTGGAAGTCTTTGGGATAGGAGGGAATATGTCTGCAAACCAGCAGGGCAGATCTGATTTGTTCGGAGGGTGATTTGTTTGTGAGGGTGGTGAGGCACTGGCACAGGTTGCCCAGGGAGGTTGTGGATGCTCCCTCCCTGGAGGTGTTCAAGGCCAGGTTGGATGAGGCCTTGAGTGACCTGTACTAGTGGGAGGTGTCCCTGCCTATGGCAGGGGGTTGGAACTAGATGATCCTTGAGGTCCCTTCCAACCTTACCATTCTGTGATTCAGTCCCTCTGGCTTTCAGAGTGAAAGTCTCACGTCTGAGGTCTTGACTTGTATTGTAACACAGCCTGTTCATCAGTGTGTGCTGGGATTAATCAAAGTTTATCTATGATGAGTGAGAATCATTTTATGCTTCTACCTCAGCTCCATGAGAAGAGGCTTCCACTGCTGAATCTGGAGGATTGTGTTCATGTGTTTTGTCACTATTCTTGTTGGAGGAAACAGCCTGTGATCAGGGAAAACGCTTGATAATTGAGTATGTAGACAGGACCATTCCAAAAATGTACAACACTGATGATCTTTAGGATTTAAGACATTTATTAAAATTAATTCAGGTGAACTTGACATGTGAACTGAGGATAATCTAATTAGGGAAAGACTTAATTTTGCTAAGTAACTTCTGTACATAAATGGAGTTATTTCAACCAAGATATAAATGATAACATAGAGGTGTCCATGGGAGAAGAGGGTGCTGTATTTGCTTCCTGTACTTGCAGTACAGGATGGTTGTTGAAGTTGTGAAAAGATTGGAGATCAGTTTAATTTGGACAACTCTCAAGAAAGCTTTGTATATCATAGTAAGAAACACCACTCATGAAGGAGTTTCTTCTTTATTCACTGTGGCTGGCCACTGTGAAAAGTGTCAGCTTTAAAAGACTTGGACTTGGAATACAATTTTCCAGTCATGGGGAAAATACATGAAAAAGGAATGCAAGTTTATGGTCATTTCTCATGAGAGAAAGGGAAACCTGGAAAGTGCTGGATCTGACCAAGGATCTTGAAATTCTCTGAAGCAGTGTTGTATTTTTTTTTTTTTTAATTTCCCTGATAATAGGCAAATAATATTCTTTCAGGTGACTTATACAGTAATGCTGTTGGAATAAGATGACAGCAAGAATCAATAGAGCTCTGTGCACTATCTGTACCACATTACACATGCCTGGGCAGTGCCATGGTTTTATTTTGCAGTGGGAAAATGAGGTAACAGCTAAGCATGTGTTTTTAAAAGAAGTATGTTGCATTTAAATCCCCTGATGTTTTCGTGATCGCAGTGTTGTCAAGAGTCTTGGCACTCTTGCTGCTCTTTGTAAGTGTTCTCAGAAACCACTTCGTGCATTCACTCCTTCAGAGTTGCCTTTGTATCCAGGTATACAGAAGTCTGGCTTTATTGTTGAGGGGAAATCTTTTGCTTGTCAGGTTGAACTCCGGAGAGATCAATGAGCACTGACCTGGAGTGTCGCTTCTAGCCATATGCAAGTGAAGGTGGAGCTCCACTCATTACTAGGCTCAACTGAATCAGTAGGAGTACATCACTTTTCTTCCTGCATAAACTCACACATGTACATTCTTTGTTTACTCAGCTACCCACAGAGTACTTTTTGTGCCTTCTCCCCCCTTCCCTTCCCTCCCCGCCTCCCCCCAGTTTCTTCAACTTCAGTCTGCATTTTAGAACTGAAGAACTTGTTTTTCTGGTATTTGAGAATTACGAGTCATAAGTGAAAACCATCTCAAAAGATTTTTGTATTATTATCAGAAGTCTTTTCGGAAATCATCTGTGCTGTTTTTAAACCACATTAAGGAATAATTTAACCCAGTCTGCCTAAAATTAGGCCACATCAATATTGTGCCAGGAGGACAAAATGCCACAATGATTGATGCAGTTTGCTATATGGTAATGAACTACCTTCACTCACTGAAATTGCATCTCATAGTGCACTGTTTATGCAGCCAAGCACTACTTGAAACTCATACACACAAGTTTCACCTGCACTGAGTTGAAGCACACAGTATGAGTAGATGCACCTATCTGTGGTTCAGATGTGTATAATGAAGATGAGGGGAGGCAACAGGCAATGTTTAAAAAACAAAAAGGTGGATGAAACATCAGAAATGAAATTATGGAGTGCTCTAGAGCTTGGGCTTACGTATCTTTTTGCTTGAGATAAAATATTCTCTTTCAGAGAAATGGAATCATGTTTACCAAATTAATCTCTTGATTTATAGGTTTGACTGTGTCAACCATTGAGTTGCTGAGTTGTCCCAAAGCCATCTTGGTGAACTGTGTGTATAGATGTACTGTAGCTGCTTGGTCAAGCTTTAGGTGAAAATGACTAGGGGTAGCATGCAAGTTGTTTGTGTTTTATACTAGCAGTTTCAGACAGGCACTCAAATATTAGCTTCACTTTCTCCTTTAAATGATTAACTTGCTGATAATGGCAAGAATAAACAAAAGTCCAGTAGGCAGGTCACTGCAGCTTAACCTGAATGCAGGTTTCTCCATAAAGTAGATTTCCCCGCCCCCCACCCTGTCTCGGAAGGGGAGCCTTGTATCAGGCTATGCTAGTGAAAACTTAATTGTCCTGTCTTTGCACTGGGGAACTGTTGTTTTCAACAAGAATAATACCTTCTGTAGCCTCAATAAGATGATAGTACAAGATTCTCTCTGTTAAAGTGTTTGCCAGATTAAAAGTCCGTTGAAGTGTTTGTTCCCTTTTAAAGCTGAGCAAACAGATTACCTTCTAATTGTTTTAGATCTGTTAGAGTCTATTTTTGCTCTGTACAGGCAACATGGTGTTTTCTCAGGGATTAGCTGTGCTTCTGTAGATTTGAGTCCATGTCCAATTTATGTATCTGTGCAGATGTCAACAAGAGGAACTGGATTTGGAATCAGGAGTGGAGCAAATAAAGTTACCTGCTGAGGGTGGTGGGAAGCAAAATATGGAAAATAGCAGCGATTCCATGTCATATAAATCTTTCAGTTGAACGTTCTTTGCTTAGGAACTTCACTACCCAAAGCACTCCTTTTCTGGTTCTAGTGTATATACAGTTAGCTTCAGGGAAAACAGGACTTTGCTGTCACAAGTCAGAGTTGTGCATTTGCAGCTGGGTCTTAACTTCAGTAAATGGTTCTCAGTAGTGTGTGTTAGAGGTCAAATTTATGGTTGTCTTGGAGGAAGAGGCAAAGAGTTTGCTTAGGTTTTGAGAGTAACCCAAAACCCTTAAGAACCCAGAAGAAACACTCATAGTACTGAAAGTCCCAGAAAGGACTTGATATACATAGAGACTGGATTTGTAGTTTGGTTGCTGGCCACCTGTTCTTCAGTCTTTTTCTCTTGTTTAATACCTCTACAGTCTGAACCTCCAGTCAAGCCTATCAATTAGCCTAGTCCTTGTCCTTTGAGTGGAGGTTGATTTTATTTTACTTGTTTAGGTTTTAGGGTTTTTTTTCACAGTCAGCTTTCTTATGGTTCTTCCTCTTGCATCTGCATCTTGCATATGCATCACAACTGTCCCTCCACAGTCTGGCATGCTACGTACAGCCGCTCACAGATCTCCTCTGTGATCTGCCACTGATTTTTTTTGTTTGGCCTTGGAGGATTGTTGAATGAGGCTGGTGCCACTGCACACCCCTGCATTCAGAAAGTACTCAAGTTGGTGAAGCTTTGCCTTCAGAAGAACCTAGTACCACAGACATATCCTATTGCATAGTATCCTGAGCTAGAAATGTGTTTTTTCCTTATGAGGAACAAAGATGCCTCCTGAAGGATCTGAGGGTAGTGGATGACACAGAAAACATTAAGAAGGAGGATTATCTGTATGCTGGGAGACAATGAGGGAAAGAAGTGAAGAAGTAACATACACTTCCAAAAACAATGTTTCAGCATAAATGCCTGAATTTAAATCTAATTGATGGGAATATGATCATAGTGACAATTCTTGGGCAGAGGCAGTCAGACTGGTTGAAAGTCCAGTGAAAGGTCCCGGACCTAAAATCTTACAGCATCCTGAAACATACTCTTAAGCATGCTGAAGAAATTTGTTTTTCCCATTCTTGAATTGCAGATCATTTCTAGCTTCATTTTAAAGCCCTGTACCGGCAAGGCTTATTATAGAAGTGCTGACAGAACTTGATTCACACTGTTGTACCTTGGTGCACAAAGCTATCTTGTTTCTCAATTCTGCTTCAGAGAGCTTTTTGGAAAGCAGTTTTGGAAATGCAGGTTTATCCAGTTACCCGCCCTTGAGATGAGAAGTCATCCTTTTATGCAGCCAGTTCTAGTGTCATTGTTTTTTTGCTCTCTCAGAGGCGGTTTCCTCACTGCCTGTGTGCTGACTAATGCACCGATGAACAGTACAATACTAAGTTTTGGCTAGTATGCTAAGGCACCGTGAATGACATCAAAGGTGTGTGAGGTGTTTTGGAAGGTAGAGGTGTCATGTCAGTGGAATTCATACTTGTTTATACTTGAGTATAAACAGCTGGGGCTGTTGAGCTTGAAAAGGAGGAGGCTGAGGGGAGACCTCATCGCTGTCTACAGCTATAGAACCTCAGAAGTTGGAAGGGACCTCTAGAGATTGAGTCCAGGCTCCTTGGCAAAGCAGGACCCCCTAAAGTAGTCCACACAGGCATGCATCCAGGCAGGTTTTGAAAGCCTCCAGAGAAGGAGACTCCACAGCCTCTCTGGGCAGCCTGTTCCAGTGCTGTCAATCTCACTGTGAAGAAGTTTCTCCTCATGTTGAGCTGAAACCTTCCATGTTCCAATCTGTAGCCTTTGCTCCTTGTCTTACTACTGTACACCACCAAAAAGAGATTGGCTCCATCCACTTGACACCCACCCCTCAGATATTTATAGGTATTGATATATCTCCTCTCAGTCTTCTCTTCCCCAGTCATCCTTGTGGCTCTCTGCTGGACTCTCTCCAGCAGGTCCCTGTCTCTCCTGAACTGGGGAGGCCAAAATTTGATACAGTATTCCAGTTGTGATCTCACTAGGGCAGAATAGAGAGGGAGAAGAACTTACCTAGAAACTTCCCTAGACCTGCTGAACAGACTTTTCCTGATGCACCTCAGGATGCCATTGGCTCTCTTGCCCACAAGGGCACATTGCTGGCCCATGCCGAACTTGCTGTCCACCAGGACTCCAAGGTCTTTCTCCACAGAGCTGCTTTCTAGCAGAGCAGTCCCCAGCTTGTACTGATGCCTGTTTTAGTCCTTTACAGAGTCTCTCCTCACAGGTAATTAGAGAATCACAGAGTTTAAGGATCTGGAAGGAACTTCGAGAGATCATCCAGTCCAACCTCCCTGCCAGAGCAGGATCTCCTATACTAGATCATCACAGAGGAATGTCTCCAGGCAGGTCTTGAATATCTCCAGAGAGGGAGACTCCACAAAACCCCTAGACAGCCTGTTTCAGTGTTCTGGCATCCTCACAGTGAAAAAATGCCTTCTCATGTTTATTTGAAGCTTCCTATGTCTCAACTTCCACTCATTGTACCTTGTCCTGTCATTGGACATCAAACAGATCCTGGCTCCATCCTCCTGGCACTCGCCCTTTACATATTTATAAACATTGATGGGTTACCTCTCAGTCTCCTCTTCTCCAAGCTAAAGCGTCCCAGCTCCCTCAGTCTCTCCTTGTAATTTCTAATAGAACAAGAGGGAATGGCCTCAAGCTGTAACCGGGTACATTTAGAGGACATTAGGAAACAATTTTCCCAGCAAGGGTGGTCAGGCATTGGAATGGGCTGCCCAGGGAGTTGGTAGAGTCACTAACCCTGGATGTGTTTCCAGGTCATTTGGATGTGGTGCGTGGGGATATGGTTTGGGGTGGACCTTGTAGAGTAGAGTTATTGGGAGGCCTTGAGTGACCTGTACTAGTGGGAGGTGTCCCTGCCTATGGCAGGGGGTTGGAACTAGATATCTTTGAGGTCCCTTCCAACCTCACCATTCTATAATCCTGAGGGTCTTTTACAACCTGAATGTTTCTGTGATTCTGTGGTTATGAGTGCAGCAGCAGCAGTATGGTGGAAAATGAACTGCTGAACCTTCATGCCTGTGATTCCTTTTTTATTGTAATGGCTATTTCATTGAGGAAAGCACACCTCATCTTGGACATGCAGTCTGCACACGCTCCAGGCAGTGCTACTTCAACATCGTGTGTGCATTCCCTTTCACTAGAAAATCCCTAATGTGTTTGCCTCATTCTTTTATTCCCTACAGCAAAGGGAGAAAAAATAATTTGTGTTTTAAAAAAAACCCTGCTGCAAACTAAGAGGGTAAAGGGGTAAAGAAAAGGCAGATGGCAGTAGCCGTCTGTAAACCAGAAAAGGACAACAGCAACCAGCTGCTGAGTGAGGTATTGGCAATAAAACCAGGCTATAGACCAAGCAGCTTGTGTTTGTTGTGCTTGCATTATCAGCATTTCGTTATGTTTTTTACACTTACAATCTGTCTTTTCTGAAATATTCCATAATGTATTTATTTACTTCTGTGCCAGGACGTTTTTTCACCAAGTTAGCCTCAAGTTTAAGAAACACAGCTGTCAACTAGTTTGTGTTCAGGGAGTTTCTGTGAGCTTCATTGCCCTGGTGAGTTGTGTGTATTGATGCTGTAAATCACATCTCAGATGTTCAGTATCACTAAAGGCTCTATGCAGAGTAGCTTGGCTTTTTCACTGCAGTATGTTTAACATGAATCTTTGGAGTCAACGACAAATGTGGAGCATAGGAAAGCAGTATAATGAAGACTCTGATGCTCACACCATGCTGATGCTAATGGATGCCTCTTTTATTTTCTGTTAGACTTTGGTTTAATCACCACCCTTACAGATTTCACTTGTTTATGCCATCTGCGTGATAAGCAACGTTCCAAGGCTGAGATACTTAAGGCAACACTATGATGGTTTGATTTTCTTCTCCTGAGAAATGGAGACATAGAATTATAGAATCATAGAACGGTAAGGTTGGAAGGGACCTCAAAGATCATCTAGTTCCAACCCCCTGCCATAGGCAGGGACTCCTCCCACTAGAACAGGTCACTCAAGGCCTTGTCCAACCTGGCCTTGAACACCTCCAGGGAGGGAGCAGCCACAACCTCCCTGGGCAACCTGTGCCAGTGTCTCACCACCCTCACTGGAAAGAACTTCCTCCTAACATCCAGTCTAAATCTCCCCTCTGCCAGTTTAAACCCATTACCCCTAGTCCTGTCATTGCAAGACCTTGTAAATAATTCCTCCTCAGCCTTCCTGTAGGCCCCCTTCAGATACTGGAAGGCTACTATAAAGCCTCCTCGAAGCCTTCTCTTCTCCAGGCTGCAGAGCCCCGACTCTTGTAGTCTGTCCTCATAGCAGAGCTGCTCCAGCTCTCTGATCATCTTTGTGGCCCTCCTCTGGACCTGCTCCAACAGTTCAATGTCCTTCCTCCAAGATTACAGTGTAGCTCTGAATAGGCTCCTGAGCCCAAGGTTAGTAGAAGTGATTTATGCTCATCCTAACTCTGCAAACAGACCCTGCTATTGCCTGGCTGTAAACAAGAGCTCAGTGTGTTTTGCTGCTACTAGCAGTTCCTTTTAATGCTCAGTGAAGACCGAGTTTAAATTTTGAGCATGTGCTGTTCTGTGGTCATTCTCTTTATGTTCCAGGCTTTGATTGTGGAATTTTCTTAAACTTGTCCTGGGATTCTTTTTCAAAAATATCTAGATAATTGCCACGTGCAGGCTCTAATCAGCAAATCTAGTCCCAGATGGTGAAGATCTAGCTTTTTTTGCTGTAAATGAAAGCAAAAAATTTCTGCTAATAAAGTATGGAAGTCTGCAGACCAATTTGCAGGGCAGTTCTCAGGCAGAGGTCTGTTAAGATGGTTTTAACCTCTTTTGATTGTGATTTGTGTTGGCGTTGGGTTTGTTTGGTTTTGGCGGGGGGGGGGTTTGTTTGTTTTTCCCCTTGTCAGTGTTGTTTTTTAAGTAGGAGAAACACCAATATGGCCTTATAAACTTTACCAGGTAAGGTACCAAAAACTTTAAGAAGGCCTGTGTTAGTGAGGGGTTGCTGTCATTTGGTACTGCTCACTCTTGGCTTGCCTTTGTCCTGACTCCTGGGAGTGTCGTTTGACACACTGCAGCAAATGAGTCATTTAAACAGGTACCTGCCCTTGAAATCAGAGAAACTAAACTTTCTAAAGAGAAGCTTTAGAAAGAAACAATGTAAAGAGCAACCTGGTGAGAAGGTTTACTTTTCTATTTGTGATGTTAATAATAGCTATCTGTTTTATCGATCCTTAAAAGAGAGCCAAGATATTTCTTATGATGATGTTGTTGAATAATTAGACTGGTAGAGCTACTGCATACTGAAAACTGGGATGTTCTGTGGAGTAAGCAGGATCCAACTGCTGTAATTCAAAGAAGGATTGTGTTGGTTTTTGTTTTTTTATTTTTTGGTTATAAAACCTTTTGCACTGTGTACCTCTGTGTGGGGCCATTTATTTATTTTTAAAGCCTTTACTCTTCCTCATTCTCAACTAATACTCTGCCACAAACTGTCCAATCCAATCTACTCACTTTGGTAGACTGAAGTAATGTGAAGGTACACCAAGATAAAAAGCTGAGGATGTGCAAGAGTCATGAAGTCAACAGAAGACATAACAATATAAATATGGAGTCATGTTCTTCACTTGAAGAGGGCTTGGGTTTCTTGAGGTTTTTAAGCAACTGTCTCTGAGGCTGGTTGTTGGAAAACCACTTACAGATTAACAGTTTTTCTGAGACCTGTGTTGCAAAGACTACCTTTGCACATGAAAATTCTCATATATTAGGGAATAACTGGTGACATTCTATCTAGAAACTTTACAGCAACAATCTCTGTTTCCTTCTCTGAGGAGGAGAAGCTTGTTTTTGCAGACATCCCAACAATAGTGATTATAATGAAAGTCATCCCATCTGACTCAAGTATTTCAGGCTACAAGGATTATTGAATTTTACTCTCTGGGAAAACTGGCAGTCACTGAGATTCTAATTACTTGTGACTGAGCAGCAGTGGACCTACTTCTCGTTCTTTGCACAGTGTTTTCTCCCTTTCTTTGTCAGAACTTATTTGACTAACTTTTTGCTTGAATGCTCATTAAATTAAAACAGCATCAACCTGAGCCAGCAGTGTGCCCAGGTAGCCAAGAAGGCCAATGACATCCTCGCCTGTATCAGGAATAGTGTGGCCAGCAGGACCATTCTGCCCCTGTATTCTATTGTATTCTATTCTGCCACTATATTGTAACACTGGTTAGGCCACATCTTGAGTACTGTGTCCAGTTCTGGGCCTCTCAATTTAAGAAAGATGTTGAGGTGCTCACATCTGTCCAGAGAAGGGCATCAAGGCTGTGAGGGGACTGGGGCACAGCCCTGTGAGGAGCAACTGAGGAAGCTGGGGGTGTTCAGCCTGGAGAAGAGGAGGCTCAGGGGAGACCTTATTGCTCTCTACAGCTACCTGAAGGGAAGTTTGTAGCCAGGTGGGGATTGATCTCTTCTCCTTGGCAACCAGTGACAGAACAAGAGGACACAGTCTCAAGCTGCACCAGGGCAGGTTCATGCTGGATGTTAGGAAGAAGTTCACATAAAGAGTGATTGGCATTGGAATGCGCTCCCCAAGGAGGTGGTGGAGTCACCATCCCTGAAAGTGTTTAAAAGGAGACTGCATGAGGCACTTGATGCTGTGGTTTGTTTGACTGGATGATAGGTTGGACTTGATGATCTCAAAGGTCTTTTCCAGACTGATTAATTTTGTGATTCTGTGATATACTCCAAAAAGGTTTCCTATGTATTGTACCACATAACATTTTTGTGATATATATCTGTGTCTGTATGTATCTATCTAGATACATATCTTACAAAATCCTTTTTGTTTGCAAAATGACAACAGTGTTTTCCATCTGTAGATGTTTTGCGAAGACTCTGCTACTTGCAGGTATTAAAAGATGGTGTGGAATCACTGTCTGCATATGCTTAAACCTTCACTCTGTTGTGCTTTTGTATCTTTAATTGGGAAAATCCAATGAGATCTGGCTTTGCTGTTACATAACACATTACTATGCAATTCAAAAAGTTGAAGCCACCTTCCAAATACCTTTATTTTGTGCTGTTCTACAGTAGTGCAGTGTTGCGTTATGTTAAGTGCTGTGTTTTTTAAGGAGGGAAAAATAAAATGGAATAGTAAGAAGGTGTATTTTGGTGTCCTGCTTGCCTGCAAGATTTATTGCTGCTTTCTGATGAATGAGAAATTAATTTGTGTTGGATACAACTCACTGCTTAGTAAGTGGAACATTGAGGCTTATGATAATCAGCAGTGGGGCCTTTGCTGCTGCTTCCCCCATGCTGTACTCTGTGACCTGTCTGGGCAGGGCTAGCATGGGTTGTAGCTGGTCAGAGTGGCTCAGGCACTCTAGGACCAGGGCTTTTTAAATGGCGTATTTCTGTAGCACAATGATTGTGATCCACTGATCCTTTAATGTGCCAGTAGAGTCAAACGTTGTGTGTGCTGAGGTGTTGGTAGCCAGGCAGTTGGCAGTTGCCAGCCATAGATGACTCTACAAATAAATGAACAGTGAATTGTGGTCTGCTGTCACAACTGGAATGATGTCCCATGGTATCAGTTGGAGTCCACTTGTTGAAGGACTGAAATAATCCAGTGTATGAGCACTGAAAAGATAGACTTCACGTGTGCATCCTTCTCTTGGATCTTAAAAGTCTAACCCTCTTCCACAGGTCATTTAAGAAACCCCTTTCGGAATAGGAGTTTAAACAGTATGCAAGATTATAAAAAAGACTTACTGACGTTGAAGTAGAGTGTTGCACAGGATAGCTGCAACTGAATGATTTGCCCTTTTCAGAACTTCAGATGTTTCGGAGGGCTGTAATCCTGTCCTATGTAGTTGTAAGTCATGGGTAGTACAGAGCAAAGTACAAGAAGAGGTTCTGTGTGTGTGAAATGTAAATGAGGTGTTTGGTAAGAAGATGTGTGATAAAACCTGTGCAAAACCATTAAAGAGGCTGGGCCAACTTTGTTGTAATTCTTCTGAAGTGAAATAAAATGAAAAAAGTAATGAATCCGACCTGCTGTGCTTAGAGCACTTTTCGTTTTGGTAATGGACTGAAAGCACTTACTGCCCTGTTCTGTCTATCTTACTGAGCTGAAGTGCATTTTGCAAGTAAACAATCAGCACTCTGATTCTCACTTGAAAGAAATAACCATACAAGACTAGAGGAGATGGTTTCAGGCTGCACCAGGAGTGGTTCAGGCTGGATGTTAGGAAATGTTTCTTCACTGAAAGGGTTATGTAACATCGGAATGGTCTGCCCAGGGCAGTGGTGGAATCACCATGCCTAGAGGTGTTTAAGCAGCCTGTGGACCTGGAGCTTAGGGACATTGTTTAGTGTTGACCCTTCAGTGCTGGGTCGAGGGTCAGACTGGATGATCCTTAGGGTCTCTTCCAGCTGGATGTTTTCTGTGATCCATTTCAAAGGAAGATAAAGCTTCCAAGAAGAGGTTTAAGCTGTAGTCCCTAAAGCTGCCTTTAAGAAACGGATGCAAGTTTATCATCAGCCTTTGAATCCCAGATCTGTTTATCTTCTGAATTAATGTTGAGTCTGTACATCCTGCTGTCACATTCAGTCATATCCCAAAATAGTAAAACTGTACAAATTTTATAATTTTGCACTGGAGTAATTAAAAAAAAAAAAACCTTTCTTGGAAAGTAGGTAATTATTATTGGGTGACTTGCAGAAAGGGAGTCTGGAGCAGGGCAGCTGTAAAATACTCTGAATCACCCCTGCCTTCAGTCAGGGTTGAGGGGAGCTGGCAGGACTGCAGGCAGTGCTGCTCCTGCACAGCCTGGTATTGCTTGTGTGGAAAAACAAAGGGCTTCAGTCCTGAAGTACCCAGCCTGCTACTTGTCAGAGAACCGGGCTCCATAGGATTTAATGGGAAAATAAGAGTGTCTGGCCCAGGGAAGAAAGAGGTTACAAAGGATTATTCCAGTTCTAGTTTAATTGCATTTTTATTCCTGAAATCTTGTTTTTTCATAATTCATGTTTCTTTATTGGAGCCATTACTTCGTTGAAATGGTTACTTACCTTTACCCAGAAAATGGAACTGTCTATATACTTGGAGTACCATGTATTTGTGTACCACTAGCTCTTCAGACTTGTCATGTGCTTCAGTTTCCCAAAGATCAAAGCTGCATTTACGAGAACTGGGCAGACATGATGCTGGACTACATCCAGATTCCTTGGGTTTGTGCTTACAAAACTGGCAGTAAAACTCTAATGAGTTTTGCAGCCATACCATAAAATTGCTGGGCTGTTCAATCTATGGAGACCTGGACTAGATTCAACACTACTGAGTCAAGAGAAACTAGTGTTAAATTGGTGGGTTGTGAATGTCATCCATTACCATATTAAGTCAGCACTTTCAAATGTAAAAGCTGTAAGCAACTCCTGATGCTGTCAGTCTGTGCCTTAGAGATTGTATCACAAAAAAAGTTAGGTGGTACACTCAATTCTTTCATGTGTAGTCTCAAGTCTGCATTATTCAATACTGAACAGGCCCTAAAAGTTGTAGGCTACCTCTGGAGGCCTTTTCAGGGGTTTTGGTTTTTTGTTTTCTTTCTCTTTTTTTCTGTGCAAGTACTTTAACTTGTGCTAATGAGGCTGCTGCTTTAAGACAAGGCTTTGGCTGCGGCTTATGAACTGCCTAAAATAACACTTTGAGAAGTAATGAGGCTACCTACTCTCGCTCCTGAATAAAATACTTAACTGCTGCAGGATTGTTCAGGCTTTAGTCACTGTTCAGTAATTGCTGTGTTTGATAGCGTGGCTCTGTTTTTATATCTGTTCACCGAATTCCTTGGTTCAGAGCTGCATCCTCACAGAGTTGCCAAACACACAGCTTAGCTGTGTGCAGAAGAGACTGTTCTTTCCACAGCATTTTGTTCACTGGGAGGAAGTGTGGAGGAAAGGTGCACCAGCATAGAAGGTGCATTTCCTGACAGCTCTTTCAGAGATGTGCAGGTGCGTAGTCACATACAGATACAGATGTGCTTATAACAAAAGTGAACTGGTAGTGTTTCACAAGGGGACATGAACACCATGGGTACTGGATGGCAGCTACACATGAAACACTTTGTGACACTATGCTAGAATCTTATTTTGGAATATGTGTGCATTTCCTAAGGAAAATGGCCTACCTTGAACCTTTAGCTGCAGTTCCTAAGTCTTTGCAAGATCACAGGATGTTAGGGGTTGAAAGAGACCTCCATAGATGATAAAATCATGGAATGGTTTAGGTTGGAAGGGACCTCAAAGATCATCTAGTTCCAAGCCCCTGCCATAGGCAGGGACACCTCCCACTTGAAAAGGTCACTCAAGGCCTTGTCCAACCTGGCCTTGAACACCTCCAGGGAGGGAGCAGCCACAACCTCCCTGGGCAACCTGTGCCAGTATTTCACCACCCTCACTGTAAAGAACTTTCTAACATCCAGTCTAAATCTCCCCTCTGCCAGTTTAAACCCATTGCCCCTTGTCCTGTCATTGCAAGACCTTGTCAATAGCTGCTCCAGCCCTCTGATCATCTTCGTGGCCTCCTCTGGACTCACTCCAACAGTCGTCCTTTTGTTGGGGGCTCCAGAACTGTACATTAAGCTGTACATTGAATCCAACCCCCTTGCCAGAGCAGGACCATAGAATCTAGTTCAAGTTGCACAGTAATAACACCCTAGTGATGTCAACTTTAGCCTGCATTTGTAGGAAATTCAGATTTGTGGTAATACATGTTTTTCTGGTTTTTACCACTACCTAAATGAAAATTATGACACTTCAAGCTTCTGGATTCAGCCCGTTTTCATTCTTACTAATGAAACCAAGATATGCTGCTGCTTAATGCTTTCTTTTCTCCAGCCTAACTGAAATCCAAATGTGTACAATTATATGAACTTTACTGTAGAAATGTTTGAAGCCAAAGTGGTATCCTAAGAAAATTCCATCACTAAAATTGTGTACGTATGGGGTTAAAAAATATTCTACACATTTGAATCCCATTGCTGGACGCAGAGGCCTTCCTTCAGGATTTGATGAAACTTCTCGGACTACCTAGGTCATGTACAGGCCTTGTTCCTGGCAAATGGCTCATGAGGACTCAAAGAAAGATGTGCTGTTTGTTCCTCTTCCTGGAATGGGAGCTGCAGAGCACTTCTGGTATCCATCAGCTGCCAACCAATTACCCTGCTTCTCTCTCTTCTTCTGGCTATGCTTTGCCTTACGCAGCCTGTTCCAGGACAGCCGTGGAAGTGATTAAATTTTCAAAAAGGGCAGAAGGCACCTCTACATTGTTCATCTTGGTTTTAAGCCACCACACTCTGCTGTTTTCAGCAAGTGCTCTTGGGAGCTTGGAAAGTGTTTTCAATATGAGAGATCTGCTCTCAGAGAGCCAATGCTGCCGCTTAATTATTCTCTTTTGTGTTACATACATCGCCCTGTGCAGGGCTGCATGGTACAGAGAAAATGGACTGCTACCAAAACATTAAAAATTATTCCTACAAACTTCTAAGATTTTTTGTTTGTTTGTTAGCAAAGGAAATATAAACATTTTTCAAAGGAATAGGATAAAGGAAGGATAGAACTTATACAGTGAGCCAGATGAGCAAAGACAGCAGCACAGTCAAGGAACTCTGACTTCTGTCTATTTTCATGTCATTGTAAATATTGACTTATATAGAAAAAAAAAAAAAGTTGAATTGTGTTATTACTGCTATGATTCAGAAGCAAAAAAGAAGTAACTACTTGTTCAGATTTTTGAGAGTTATTTTCTGTTAATATATTAAAATAATTCCATGAGGACATGGAATCTGCAGTAGCAGCAAAGTGTCTTGTCTGGAGACTTTTCAGTCCTGTGAATGTGATTGCCTCCTGGTTACCTGCAAGGAAGAAATCAAAAATACTCATTTATGTTTTGATAAAGAATGGGGATAGGAATGAACAGATCTGTATATGCATGATAAATAACTGATATGCCCATTTATTATGGAGGCATTTATAGACACAGGAAAGAGTGACACTTGTGTTTGCAGCTAATTCCACAGGATTGTACAGTTCTGACGAATGTAAGCATTATAGACTCAGTGTCAGAGAGACCAAGTTTCTAAATACTAAGCCATATGTANCTAGTTTGAATCTCCCCTCTTGGAGTTTAAACCCATTACCCCTTGTCCTGTCATTGCAAGACCTTGTAAACAGTCCCTCCCCAGCCTTCCTGTAGGCCCCCTTCAGATACTAGAAGCCTTCTCTTCTCCAAGCTGCAGAACCCCAACTCTCTCAGCCTGTCCTCAGCAGAGCTTGTGCAGCCCTCTGATCATCTTCATGGCCTCCTCTGGACCCACTCCAACACTTCCTGTGCTGGAGGCTCCAGAACTGCACACAGTACTCCAGATGTGGTCTGACGAGAGCAGAGTAAAGGGGCAGAATCCCCTCCCTTGCCCTGCTGGCCACACTGCTCTTGATGCAGCCCAGCACTCGGTTGCTGTCTGGGCTGTGCTCTCACTGCAGGCTCATGTTGAGCTTTTCATCAATCCAGACTCCCAGGCCCTTTTCCACAGGGCTGCTCTCCAGCCATTCACTGAGTTTTCATTTATGATGAAAACTTCCTGTGGTTAGTTCCCTACATTGTAATTTTTTTTTTTTTATTATTAACTGTTTGCAGATCCTTTTATACTTCTTTAAAAGGAGATGGCATTAAGGCCTTCGTTAAGACTTTGAAAAACCGTTGTAGCAGTGGATTTGTCTTTTAATGTTTAAATTTAGGGTCCTATTTCCTGGCAGCAGTCGATGTAATGAAAATCGCGGTGAAGCAGAGGTAGTCAGGGGAATGTAACTGATGGTGGAATCTCCCCCCAGAATGTTTCTTTGCTGCTGATGGCAACATTGACTGAATTACATTCTTTTTAAAGGCAGTTTTAATATTAAGTACCAACCTGCTTGAGTTTTCCTCATTAGAGTAAACATAGAGTAGAGTATATCCTTGAAATTTTCAGGGTTTCTTTAGATTTCTGGCACTTAGATTTTTTTCCTCCAAGTCCTTTCCCTCTTTATGAATACAGATTAGAACAGAACCAATTTACGGCTTTTACATGTGATCCCCTAGGCATGCAGTATGCTGTGTCAGAAACACAGAATGACATGAGCACCAAGTCTTGCCTGGCACTCATAATTTCCCTTTTTTTCTTTTTTGTTCAATGCCTTCTGTGCTGAACCTTCTTAGATACATGCCTAGGAAGTTAAGGATCAAGGTGTAGCAGTGACTTGCTCACTGAACACTGTACAGCTGTCACGTTACTGGTTTTATAAGGACTGTGATGATGTAGGCTAATGGTCACCCTTGTGAGGTGGGTGACTGAACTTTAACTTGAGGGACTAGATAAAGAGAAGTCTCAAAGGATCAGCGGATACTAGAGGTTGGAAGGGACCTTCAGAGATCATCAAGTCCAACCTCCCTGCCAGAGCAGGACCATAACCTAGTTCAAGTCACACAGGAATGCATCCAGATAGGTCTTCAAAGTCTCCAAAGAAGGAGACTTCACAACCTCTCTTGAGAGTCTGTTCCAGTGCTCTATGACTCTTACAGTAAATAAGTTGAGGTGGAACTTCCTGTGCTGTAGTTTACATCCATTGCCTTTTGTCCTAATCCCTTCTGCACTCTATTGCACTGATTTCGGGGGAGAACGGCTGGATGTAGTCCTGAGTGATGACAAGTTGGTAGTATGTGTGATTTTTGTTTTAAGTGCCAGGTGGTTCACAGGCAGTTTAACAAGGCCCGCTCTCAAGAATCAAGGAATGCAGGGTGAAGATTTTCTTGTTTTACTGCTGCTCACATGGTGAAAGGTAAAGCCTTGCCCGCCAGTGTAGGGCAATCCTCTGCTAATCTGGGGAAATCCATTTTGCCTCGGTCAGTTGATATAGGTAATGATATCTTCACTCAGACTGACCTTTCTTCCTCAGAGGTTACTTAGAGGTTGATGTTAGAAAGAGAGGCCACTGTGCTCTGCACTACAGAGATTAAAATGTGTTTCTCAGTGTTTTAATGAGAAACATACATTTGGCATTGTCCGGGTGCATCAAAGATCTGTTGAATGGAAATGGCTGAAGTTCATAGTGATAACTCTGGGATGTCACTAGTTTAATTCATTTAACACTTTAGTTACCTACTGGTACTTACTGTATGGTGTGTGGTTTATGTTTGCTACTGCAGTGCTGTAACACTCATCTCCTTTGGTCTCTTCTCTCAAGCAACTGGTGACAGAACGAGGGGACACAGTCTCAAGTTTCACCAGGGCAGGTTTAGGCTGCATGTTAGGAAGAAGTTCTTCACAGAAAGAGTGATTGGCCATTGGAATAGGCAGCATGGGGAGATGGTGGAGTCACTGTCCCTGGAAGTGTTTAAAAAGAGACTGGATGTGGCACTTGGTGCCATGGTGTAGTTGATTATATGGTGTCGGATGATAGGTTGGACTTGATGATCTTGAATGTCTTTTCCAACCTGATTGATTCTGTGAAGATGCTGCCTTTTTAACATGGAGCGTTGGGATGGTGGAGAAAGATAAATTGTGAATTAGCCTGAAATGTGACAAGGGATTTAAGGGTGTTTGTTTGGCATGCTGAACTGTAATCAATCTTTGCTCCCTCTGATCTTCACTTGTTTAGCTCTTCCAGGTTATGTATTTTATGTGATCTAGAAAAAACATAATTTGTTAGCTTTTCCTAATCTCTGCAGAAAGAGAAGAGTAGGAAGAAACCTCATTAAAAAAAACAATTGTGAAACCGCGTGAGGGAAATGTCTGTGCAAGTTTGGGTCTGTACTCTTGTAAAGTCAGCTTTCTATAATACTTCATGGTTTGTTTTCTTTTGAAAATACCCCCCTTTTCTTTACCTGACCTTTTCATACTGTACCAAGTGTTTTAATACTGCCTTTTCTGTATGCATTGTGTGTATACACAAGCACTCCAACTCTACATGGAGTTAGCTTTCAGATGGAGATAGCTTTCGGACGGCTCTCCCTTTTAAACTCAGCTAAATGATGTTTATTAAGGATTAACTTCAAGGATGAAAATTAATTTTCCTGCCTCTTTTCATCCCTGGCCTATCACAGAGGTTAGTATCTAACCATTCCTTGCGGCAGAGCTGCTCAGTCTTCATGGCCTAAATGTATCTAGGGCATTCTGCAGCAGCTCTAGCACACTGTGCAGCTATTTTTGGCAATGTAGCTTTTGTCTGACAGTGCTAGAGAAGGATGACATATGTTCAGTGCTGTGCATGTGACTGATTTAAGGGTGAATAATGTGGTTTGGATTAAAAAAAGAAAAAAAAATCTATTTATTAGTATTTTTTTAAAAGCTCTGTGTAATATTACAACCCATACAAATTTAATATGCTTGACTGCATTAGTTTTCATTTCCTTTTTTATGTAATTGTGTGCTCAATGGACTATGCATTAGAAAGTGAATTAGCAAGTTAATTTACCCTACACGTTGGTGATAAAATAGCTTTTGCCTCCTTGGGCCATGCCATCTGAACTGCAGTGTGAATGTATTGGAATACATAAGCGCTGCTTTTTATTGTTAGAACCGTTTTAGGGTGGAGTTAGCTTAACCTCTTCTCTCCTTAGGTTATTAATTCTGCTTCACAGTCAGCATCGGTAGGGTGGGTTTGGACATGCTCTGAATGAGCTTACTTCTGGTTTTGTGTGTTTGTTTTCTGTACTTTATTTGCTGTACCTCAATGGGACCACTTGTAGAGCAAGTTACCTGCTCATCATCTGAACAAGGATGATGACATTAATTAATCTTTAATGTTCATAATCAAAGGTAACTAATGCTTACACTCAAACTACACAATGTTTAGCAACCTGCCTCCCTAATATTCCATAAAACCTAGTTGCTTCAGGCTTACAATTTCACAGAAAGCCCTCTAGAGCCTTAGTTGTGGTCTCTACCACAGGGTACCTCAGACAATAGGAAAAATTTGGGCCCAGTTGTTCCGGTTATGGGATTGAAGGAGAATGTGTCAGAGCCAATTTGAATAAATGAAATGCTAAAAAGAACAGAGAACAGAAACTTTTTCATCTAAAGATACAGATCCAAGCTGTGATGGTTAAGAGGTGCTAGTGCTCCTGGGGGTGTCATTGCTATGGTTATATGGGAAGGCTCTGGCAGGACCAGATGTTCAGTCCTACTCTTACAGGCTCTCTGGCCTCAAGACTACTTTTTATGTTGCAGCCTGGGCTTGGCAGTGGTGTCAGGACAGAGCTTTGACTTCTGTGGACCTTTCTAAGCTCAGGTGGATTTACCATGTAGAGTGGGTGGGAGATGCCCATGTGCCAGACAAGAGTATGGTAGTTGTTGTGGCTTAGCAAATACAGATTGTGGAACTAGAGTGTTTAAAAGCTGTTGGCATTGAAATGAGAGTCTAACAATGGCATGGTATTGTTGGTGTGGCAAATCTAATTATTTTGTGAAAAAATTTATAATGATGAATTTAAGGGAATCGATCATATTACATAGAAGAGTTTCATATCTTACAGTGCAAAGTACAACATGATGTGACGCTGTAGCACAGGTATTAAATGAAATAAGGATTCATTTTTTTGAGGATGGGGGAAGTTATATAGCAGTTGCTGTTAAGGTGCTATTAACTGATTTGCCATAATATTGAATGAAGTGTTGACATTAGTGATTGTACTGTGCTTGCTGAAGTCTCATTTTGTTATCAATAGAAACACATCAAGAATTACTGGAGAGGAGCAGGCTCTGAGGAGACCTTATTGTGGCCTTCTAGTATCTGAAGGGGGCCTACAAGAAAACTGATGAGGGACTTTTTAGGATGTCAGATAGTGGTAGGACTAGGGGTTTGGAGCAACTGGAAGTGGGTAGTTTCAGATTGGATATAAGGAAGTTCTTCACTATGAGGGTGGCGAGGCACTGGAACAGGTTGCCCAGGGAGGTGGTAGAAGACCCATCCCTGGAATTTTTTAAGGCCAGGCTGAGGGGGACTCTGAGCAACCTTACCTAGTGTGAGGTGTCCCTGCCCATGGCAGGGTGGGCTGGAGCTAGGTGCTCCTTGGGATCCCTTCCAGCCGTGACAATTTTATGATTACTTGTTGTCCAAGAAATGCTCAAATGCACAATAGTGTACCAAGTACATTAAAATCTTGGAAATACCTGTACTTGCTTGTGTACATGTGCAAAAATCCTTGTTTAAAATCAAAGTTCCATCCAAGTTTACTTTGTTTTTATCTTGAAATGCATGTTGGGTTGATTTGTTGGTTTTTTGTTTTTTTTTTTCAGTATTGCTGCAACTGATCTTTGCTCTGAGGTGTTTGGAGTGGGTGTTTGAAACTATTGAAGGACTATCCAAGGCAAACATGGTGGCTCCACTGTCCTACTTCTCTGCTTTATTTGGACGCAGGTTGGAGCTGACTGACCAAGGCTTTCCTCCCAGGCAGTGTGTTTTGAATTAGGAAGTGGGGCAGTGTGGTAGACAGCTGCCAGCACCAATAACCGGTGGCTTGAGCTGCTTAACAGAGGCTAAGCCCAAATCTATTGACGCAGAGCACGGGGAAGTGCTGGGCAGACTTCTCCCCCCTCCCTATCCTTGCATATAATCTCATGATGCTGTGGATGTGACAAACTCCATTTTGATCAGTGTTGGTCCAGAAATGGTGAGAGTGGGTCAGATTTGACCTCAGAAGGATATTCTGATGGAATGCAGTTCTAACAGTTTCTGAAGCTACACTTTTTCCTTTTGTGACATCTCCTCCTCTCTGCTCTGGGTTGGTGTAACTTAGATTTTCTTTTAAATGTGGGATGAGAGACTGAAGTCATTCATATGGGGTAGTGTGGATCATGCTATGGATTCACAGTAGACCTCTGAAATGCAAATGAGTGTACAGTCCTGAATACAATGGACGAAATAGGTAAGTACCTTGTTCTTCGTATTTCCAGAAACGATGCTTTAAATGGCTTTCCAGTTAACATTTCTGAATGGAAAGCACTATTCTCTCTAGTCACAGGATGGATGCATGGAGTGTTCTTGCCTTGCACTTTAACTTTTTGATTAATTGTGAGGAGCTGCACAAGGTGCAAGGAGCTGCAAAAGAGTAACCTGTGTACACGCTGGTATTTGAATGTTTTTAAGACACATTATCAGATTGAAAGGTTTATCCTCCTGTAGTGTTTACAGTTAATAACTATCTCACTATCAATTGTTATAAAAAACTGCCAATCTCTTATGCAAGTGACTTCTTAGCTGTAAGTAGCCATATTCTTGATACACAGCACAGTTACCTACTTGCTCACAACTTCAGTCAGTCTAATTTGTTCTAACTTCAAGTATGTGAGACTGATGGAAACTGAGGATGATAATATGCAGAACAGGAAGGGGACTGTTTGCAATCAAATCTTCTCATGAATTAGAGACTGCAGCTGCTAAAACAGTAATGCAACATCTCAATTCCAAATATAGCAGCAGTTTTGTTATCAGAATGTTTCCTCTACTTTATCCACCCTAGGCCATACAACTGGAGAAACATGTTCTGTGGTGTAGAAGTTCTGCATGAGCAGTTATTCCATGAATGGGGAATTATTGGAGCTTTTTTGTAACTCTTAATCTCTTTAGTTATTCAAGTTTGTACATGCAGAGCATGAAAACAAGTATTATTTCGTGTTTCCCCTTCTGTTTCCACTTAGTTTATTTTCTGACAACTAAACTCAGCAAGATTTATTTAAAAAAAAAAAAAGTCTTTCTTACGAATATACTTTGTTGCGGTCTCATTTTGTGATTCAACATGCCCAGTTTCCTCTCTTAATAACTGCCTGCTGTGTTTACTCTGTAAACTTTGGGTTATGCCATATGGGTGTCTTTCTTGTTTGCTACAAACTGTCTCTGAAGTAATAAATTAATTGCTTTTTCCTTTGCTCTGAGTGCTACTTAACATACCTGAAAGTAGCTTGATACTGAATAGAAGCTTGATGCTTCATGTGACATGTTTGTATTTCCCCTTATTGTGTTGACACCTCACAGTCTTTGTACAGAGATGTGGCTTTTCTTCATTTTCTGTATCCCAGGTGTCAGCTGAAGAAGTTTTGAGTTTTGTTTGGTTTATTTGTTTGCTTGGGTTTGGGTTGTTTTTTTCTACAATTGGTATCTGGCATGTCAGGCTCTAGAGCTAATGTAGAGGAGTGGAACCTAACATACATCCTGCAATCTGACAAGCCAGTACCTTCAGATTACAGGATGTTAGGGGTCGGGAGGGACACAAAGACACTGAGTCCAACCTCCCTGCCAGAGCCAGACCATAGAATCTAGCGCAGGTTGTACAGGAATGCATCCAGACAGGGCTTGAAAGTCTCCAGAAAAGGAGACTCCACAACCTCTCTGGGGAGCCTGTTCCAGTGCTCCGTGACCCTTACAGTAAAGAACTTCTTTATGTTGAGGTGGAAGTTCCTGTGCTGTAATTTATACTTGTTACACATTGTCCTATCACAGGGCACAACTGAGAAGAGTTTGTCCCCTCCCTCTCGACACCCAGCCCTCGGATATTTATACACATTGATTAAATCCCCTCTAAGTCTTCTCTTCACCAGACCAAAAAACCCCAGGTCCCTCAGCCTCTTCTCACAGGGCAATGCTTCAGCCCCTTAATCATCTTTGTAGCCCTTCATTGGACTATTTTGAGTAGATCCTTGTCCTTCCTGAACTGGGGATCCCAAAACCGAACACAATATTCCAGGTGAAGTCTCACCAGGGCAGAGTAGAGGGGGAAGAGAACCTGCCTCAGTTTGCTGGGCACACTCCTCTTAATGCACCCCAGGATCCCATTGGCCTTCTTGGCCACAAGGGCACATTGCTGTCTCAAATCTTGACTTCTGTCGTGATACTTGCCCTGGCACACAGCAACAATCGATAAGTGCTTGTTCATCATGTAGTCCCATTCCTGGGAGCATAGCCTCAGAACAGGCTGCATGTGCATTGCACAATTAGAGGTCCTAGTAAATGTTCCCTGATTTTATGTCTGCAACTTTCATTTGCTTAAACTGCATTTGTCATACTGGGATTGTGTTGAGAGTGATTTGAGTGAGAGGTTCTCTAATCTGCAAATCATGTTGTGAAATTCTGACAGGGAATTATCCTGAGGTTTTTGAATATAATAGTTAAGTGAGACAAGTGAAATTTAGTGCTCCTGAAAACAAAGGACTGCTGGCACTACCCGATGGCTTACTACTGCACATGCGCACTTAACTCTTTTCCTGATGGTTACAAGAATTTCTACCTTCTTTTGTTCTTGAGCTTAGATTGCAAGCTTTTTCTCTTGGGAGTGGAGGATTTAGGGAGGAGAAGGAAAGAGATGCTGAGCTGTGGAGCACCGGAAGCAGGCTGAGACTATCTACCTCACTTTAATTTCAAACATAACTGGGAACCTCAGATGCCAACAGAATGATTTGTTGTATCATTATGAAAATCTTTGGAAATGTAATTCATATGAAATACTAGTATTGGTTGCAAAGTGGTGGAATTTTGCAGTTATCAGATAATATTACAAAGTAGAAATGGAAGTATAATGTAATAAGAAAAGCGTAATTGGAGGATATGAACAGAGGCAGAATTTCATTATAAGGCTTTGATTGAGTTAATTTATAGAAAACAAGGCAAACCTTTAGGCTATTATAACTTAATGTTGGTATAATTTCTTTGATTGGTTATTTTGAAAAATAGACAATGATAAAATTACCAAAATAATCAGGAAGCTGTTACATTTTGGGGCTGTTTTACCAGGATAGAACACAGCTGATGTCAAGAATATAGCTGATGTCAAATTCTTCAGTACTTATACTGAGAAAATACTACAAAGTGATGTTTTTAGACTCTCTTGCTATTATCCAGTTCTGTCATGTACTTGTAATCAGTGTTACAGAATCAAAGATGCTACAGTTTTTAAAACATCTGTGCAGTGACCAACCTTAGTAAAAGGAAGACAAAAGCAGAGGCCGAAGCTGTGTAAAATAATGCATGGGGAGGAGACTTGGAGTAGCTTTTACATTCACAGGCACCTTTCTTCTGAGTCTTTCCCCACCCTCCGGCCTAGTTGCAAAGCAGATCTCTATTAACAGAAAGATGGCATTGAATAGGGGCAACTGAAGGTGCCATTCCTATGAAACTGCAGATTTGTCTATTTGTCATGATGTGATTTAACCACAACCAGCTGCTAAGCCCCACACAACCACGTGCTCACCTCCCCTCAGTGGGAGAGAATAGGAAGAGTAGATGTAAGAAAAGTCACAAGCAAAGATAAAGACAGTTTAATAGGTAAAGGAAGGCTGTGTGCATAAGGAAAGAAGACACGAGGAATCCTTTTGGCACTTCCCACTGGCAGGCAGCTGTTCAGCCATCTCCAGGACAACAGCTCTCCATCATGGAGTAACAGTTACTTAGGAAGACAAGCATCATCACTTTGAATGTGCCCCCTTCTATCTTTTTCCCTCAGATTTATACACTGAGCATGTTGTCACATGCTACAGAATACCCCTTCGGTCAGCTGGGGTCAGCTGTTCTCTCTCAGCTTTCTGTGCTCCTCCAGGCTCACTGCTTGTGAGGTGGTGCGAGGAACAAGAATGTAAGCACAGGAACANTGGGCAACCTGTGCCAGTGCCTTACCACCCTCACTGGAAAGAACTTCCTCCTAACATCCAGTCTCAATCTCCCCTCTGCCAGTTTAAACCCATTGCCCCTTGTCCTGTCATTACAAGACCTTGTAAGTAGTCCCTCCCCAGCCTTCCTGTAGGCCCCCTTCAGATACTGGAAGGCTACTATAAGGTCTTCTCAAAGCCTTCTCTTCTCCAGGCTGAAGAGCCCCAACTCTCTCAGCCTGTCCTCATAGCAGAACTGCTGCAACCCTCTGATCATCTTTGTGGCCCTTCTCTGGACCTGCTCCAACAGTTGCATGTCCTTCCTGTGCTGGTGGCTCCAGCACAAATCCAAATCACAGACCCATACCAGCTGCTATGAAGAATATTTTTTCTATCTCAGACAAAACCAGAGGTGACCTCAGAACTAGAGATCACATAATGAAGTTTAGCTTGGTTTGTGTCATTCCTGCTTGTGGTTAGGGACAAGAAGACCATCCTATTTGATCAAATGTTGACAACCTATTTGATCAAATACAATTGAAGTGAGACTGTTTCAGACTTAGTAACAAATGTTGTTTTAAAACCTTCAACATGAAGTTGTCAAAAAAAAAAACCCAGTACAATGTTCAGTTGTATAGTTTTGAAAATCATAATTATCCAATTAAAAGTAACATACGGAAAAACTTTTTTTTGTTTTGTTTGGTTTGGTTTGGCTTGGTTTTTTGCTGTGAGGGTGACAGAGCACTGGAATAGGCTGTTCAGAATGGTTGTGGAATCTCCTTCTCTGGAGACATTCAAAACCCACCTGAATGTGACTTGCTCTAGGTGATCCTGCGCTGACAATGGAGTTTGACTTAGATGATAGTTTGGGGTCCCTTCCAACCCATAACATTTTGTGATTCTGTGAAAGCCTGAGTATAGCTGAGACTTATCTAGTGACTATACACACTTCCTATAGTCATGAACAACAAACATGGGTATGTTAGTAAGTGGCTGCTACTTGTACTTCTGTAGTAGTGTTTTGGTATTTTTTTCAGTTGTCAGAGGACATCAATAGGCACAGCAAATTTACCGGGTCATGTAGCTTTGACTTTCAAGCTTAAGTGATATTTCTGACACAAGATAGCTGAAAAAGCATGTGAAATGACTCTCTGCTATTTTTAATGTCTAGCACTTTAAAAAAAGATCCATATAATCCTCTGGAAACAGATGGCTACAGTGAGTTAAAATCCTACGCTAGGATTTGGGCTTTTACCCAGTGCTGAAACCAATGTCATGACACCAGGATACTTCACTGAATTCAAAGGTGAAAACTATTTCAGAGCTGTGGGTTGTTTTTTGTTTTGTTTTGAAAAAAATATAAGGTGGCTACAGGGAACTATGGAGTCCTTCTGGATATTGAGTTGTCTGGTAGCTTTAGGTTATGTGTTGTATCTTTTCCCAGGCTATATGGAAATGTGGCAGTTGGTGTTAACTGTTCCCAAACTTCTGTGAGGGAAGAAAGATAGTTAAATAAATTCAAATCCCCTAAATACTTGAGCTTCCTAACAAAAGGTACAATTCAGACTGAAGTATTTGGTTTAACTGTATGTAAGGATAACCCAGGAACACTTTAGGGGATAAGGCTGGGGTGAGGAGGAAAACGTTCAACATCTGTCAGTGACATGGACAGAGGCATTGAGTGTACCCTCAGCAAGTTTGCTGATGACACCAAGCTGTGTAGTGCAGCAGACATGCTGGAGGGCAGGGATGCCATTGAGAGGGACCTGGACAGGCTGAAGAGGTTGGCACAAGCCAACCTCATGAGGTTGAACAAGGCCAAGTGCAAGGTCCTGCTTCTGGGTTGAGGCAATCCCAAACACAAATACAGGCTGGGCAGTGACTGGATGAAGAGCTGCCCTGAGGAGAGGGACTTTGGGGGTACTAGTGGACGAGAAGCTCAACATGAGCCAGCAGTGTGCTCTTGCACAGAAAGCCAACCAGATCCTGAGCTGCATCAGGAGAAGTGTGGCCAGCAGGGCGAGGGAGGTGATTCTCCCCTCTGGTGAGACCGCACCTGGAGTACTGCATCCAGTTCTGGAGCTCCTCTTACAAGAGGGGTGTGGACGTGCTGGAGTGTGTCCAGAGAAGGGCCACGAGGATGATCAGACAGCTGGAGCACCTCTGCTATGAGGAGAGACTGGAAGAGTTGGGGCTGTTCAGTCTGGAGAAGAGGAGGCTCCAAGGTGACCTTATTGTGGCCTTCCAGTATCTGAAGGGGGCCTACAAAAAAGCTGGGGAGGGACTTCTTAGGCTATCAGATAGTGACAGGACTAGGGGGAATGGAGCAAAGCTGGAGATGGGGAGATTCAGACTGGACATGCAGAGGAAGTTCTTCACCATGAGAGTGGTGAGAGCCTGGAATGGGTTGTCCAGGGAGGTGGTGGAAGCCCCATCCCTGAAGGTGTTTAAGACCACGCTAGATAGGGCTCTGGCCAGCCTGATCTAGGGTAGGGCGTTCCTGCCCATGGCAGGGGAGTTGGAACTGGATGATCCTTGTGGTCCCTTCCAACCCTACCTGATTCTACAATTCTAAGATGTTAGTATTAGTCTTACCTAGAACTAAAGCATGCTTGCTTTTGCACCTTTTTGGGGGGTTGGGGGAGGGTGGATGGTGGTTTGGTGTTTTTTTGTTTTGTTTTGGGTTTTTTTGACAGATGGCTTTTTTATCTATAGAACTGCAGTGGTGTCTCTAGAGATGGTGATAAAGCATTGGTGTTCTTGTGCAGATAACTGGAAATAATGCAGTATAGCTGTGGATTAATGGAAGAAAGGCACACTATTTCAGTGTGCTGGCTTCCTGCACTCTTTTGATCATAACAGGAGGCAAAGAAGTGGAAGGTTCAAGTGTTTACACACCTTTTGGTTTTTACAGTAGAGTCACTTTGTAGCTAAAATTTATCCCTGGTGCATTCCAGCAGCTAACAGAGATTATTTTGAGCCTACTAGATGTGGAAGCAGCATTCATTCCTCGGATAAGCATCTCAGTTGCACCAAAATACATGTAAACTTAGCAAATACAAAAACCTATTCTGACTCTTCTACTATCTCTCTATAAAATACATACATTTAACAGAATAGATTATGTTCAACTGTGACAAGAAAAGTATGGCCTTGGCATAGGCTCAGAGGGTACTCCCCAGCTGCTCTGAGGATGCCTGTGCACCCCTGTTCTGTGCCATCAGTTCTCCATAGGAGTGCGTTTGCACCTGCCTTCTCACTCATTTTTGTTACCAACTGCAACACTCAAGGGGCTGAAATTATCTGACAGACAGAGGAATCTTAAGTAGTGTAGTAGCAGGTTAAAAAAGGACCTGAAGCGTGGAGTGATGAAGTCTGTGTTTTGGACTTAAAATTTTAATGTGGTGTCTCGAGATGCATTCCAGACTTCCTTATGCTCCCCTAGTTGTCGTTACTCAGCATAGGCCCTTCCTAGCAAGTTGATGGAAAAAATGTACACTAGATTACAAAACATTTTCAAGAGATATCAGGGAGATTCTTCACTGAAAGCTGGAGTCTTTCAGTCTGGTAGCTCACAACAGTATTTGATATTTCTAAGGCTGTTATTGCAAAGCCTACTTTAGTGTTCTTAGTTTACTGCTCTAATACCTGCAAATAGCACTTGGAAAAGAGCAAGCATATCATAGAATGGTAAGGTTGGAAGGAACCTCAAAGATCATCTAGTTCCAGCCCCCTGCTATAGGCAGGGACACTTCCCCCTAGTACAGGTCACTCAAGGCCTCATCCAACCTGACCTTGAACACCTCCAGGGAGGTTGTGGAGCACAGAAT
>VWYK01060068.1:0-18045 GCA_013399775.1 Semnornis frantzii | reverse complement strand
CCTCCAGCCTTACTGCAGGCCCCCTTCAGATACTGGAAGGCTACTATAAGGTCTCCTCAAAACCTCCTCTTCTCCAGGCTGCAGAGCCCCAACTCTCATAGCCTGTCCTCATAGCAGAGATGCTCCAGCCCTCTGAGCATCTTCATGGCCTCCTCTGGACCCACTCCAACAGCTCTATGTCCTTCCTGTGCTGGGAGCTCCAGAACTGTACACAGGACTGCAGGTGGGGTTGGATGTACCTTTCCTGACTGAACTAGCTTACTGTGGTGTCTTAGCAGGATCATACACATATGAAAATATGTCTTCATATTCTTTGACTGTTTCTGTTTCTTAATACAATTTAAGACAAATCTGAGAAATTCTTAAGAGGGCATGTAGGAGGTGAGAGCTGATCTTGTAGATGCAGTCAGTTGAAAAGCTGAGATTCTCTGGACTTCAGTGACAGGTTGCTGTTAGGCATGTTGGCACATGCTAGATTTAATCTTTAAAAAGCTGGGGATGTGACACAGTCAGATTTTTCATCCCACTCTGTTCACTTTACTGAGAGAGCTTTTCAGCTTGGTAACATGCCCATATTCTCCATTTCTTAATGTTACTTCAGATCGACTACTCCATCAAACTGCAAAGCAAGCTATGGGCACATTAAGTGGGTATTGAGACAAGGAGTAGAAGGTTTGAATGTGTTAATGTCCATTAGGAACGTCCTGAACAAGAAGTATTGCTGCTGGGCCTGCCAGATGAGTAGTTTGGAAAGTAGGTTATTGTGAAATAACTTGATGCTGTTGCAGCTACAGCTCACTTGTGTGCTTTTAGCTGAGGAAAGTACAGTGTATTTGTGATGAAGTGCACTAATGTTTTGTGGTGTGACTTTAAGGTGTGCTTACACAGATGAGTACCAGTAGTTTTATAAGGGCAGATTTGGGGCGGGCATTCCAGTAACTTTGTCCAGTTACGTCATAACCAAGCTTTCCCTCAGCTCTACAAAATACAAATGTAGTTCTTAATCCTGCAGATTTTAATAGCCTGCATGCATACATGGAAACAAAGATAATATTCCATAGGACTACAGCAGACCAAAGTGATAGCTCTAAGCATTATCTACAAATGAGATTTGAAGCGCTAAGCGAGTCTTAGGCTTTTTCTGTGCTTCCTGCAGCTTTCACACAGTGGCCAAGGAAGGCCTGGTCCCCCAACTCTTGCAGCTACTCTTAGCAAGCTCTTTTTGCTCAGTGAAACTGTGTTCCCAGGGGCTTGCAAATTTGTGCATGATACAGATCCTCTGTGTGACCTCATTCAGTTTGGCAACCTGAAGTGGGTGGCAAATCCACGACTTGAAGAAAAAGGAGTTTACCTATTCTGTCTAGTCATGGTGAAATTTCTATGTTTACAATAGCAGAAGCATCTATAAAATTAAAAGCAAGACAGGGAAATAGAGGTTATGTTCTGACTTCAGCCTTGCAGCTGACTGATACAATGGCCAGTGTTCCTCACAGGGCTAGCACAGTGTAGAGTGTATGTATCAGCATTAACTTCCAGACATTTTTTGGGTAAAGGACTACCATGTCTGTCTCCTGGGCACGGAAAAAGATCTGGAAAGGATGAGAACAGGAAACAGCACAAAGAATTTTGACCCCCTCTTTTGCCCTTCCCAAGCATGGCCTCTGCTTTCTACTTGTTTTTGCCTTAGAAAAGCTCCCTCTCACCATGAAGTAGCTTGGACCCAGGGCTCTACATACTTGTGCAGAGGGATTGCATGATTTCCTTTCCCTTCTCCAGTTCCCTTAATTGATATTTACATTGCTTAATCTACACAGGTCTGCATGCCTACATGCCTTTTCTTGTTACAGCCTCTGAAATAAGTGATTTAAGAATTCGATAATGATACACCTTGGAAAACTCATTTGTGTAATCATCTTGTTAGATGCAAAGCTCTCTTACTCGCCCTTTAATTAGTTTTGTGGAAAGACAGAATACGGTATTATTCACTGCAAAATCAGTAATGGATTCGGTGCTAGCTTTTGGGACTTCAGCAATCTAACAGAATTCCTGGTGTTGAAACCTCTCCACAGTAAATTTTCTCTACCTTGTGGAAAGAAGAAAGCAGAAGAATGAAATATGTGTTGATTGAGATTTTTTTTTTTAGTTTGTCTGATTTAACTCAGTGTTGCTGTATTCTGAAGTCACATCAGAGGGCTGGAGCAGCTCTCCTATGAGGACAGACTGAGAGAGTTGGGGCTCTTCAGCCTGGAGAAGAGAAGGCTTCAAGGAGACCTTATAGTAGCCTTCCAGTATCTGAAGGGGGCCTACAGGAAGGCTGGGGAGGGACTATTTACAAGGTCTTGTAATGATAGGACAAGGGGCAATGGGTTTAAACTGGCAGAGGGGAGATTTAGACTGGATGTTAGGAGGAAGTTCTTTGCAGTGAGGGTGGTGAGACACTGGCACAGGTTGCCCAGGGAGGTTGTGGCTGCTGCCTCCCTGGAGGTGTTTCAAGGCCAGATTGGAGGAGGCCTTGAGTGAGCTGTTCTTGTGGGAGGTGTCCCTGCCTGTGGCAGGGGGTTTGAACTCGATGATCCTTGAGGTCCCTTCCAACCTTACCATTCTATGATTAATCTTCAGCTACTCCACAGTCAGCAGAAGATAAAGTTTTTCTGGGAAACACATTGCAGGTCTGATGACATTTCCATACCAAACAAATCCCGCAATAACATAACAAAAATTGCTTCATAGAAAACATTGCAATCATATTTCTAAAATGTAATCTCAGATTAAACCACTTGGGATGGTTGCTGCTGTTTTTTGCATCCCCGGCCTCATACCCAGCAGTGTGCTAATAACATCTGTGGCAGTTAGAGAAGATGCAGTTCGACATCTCCACAAACACAACAGTAAAGGCAAGTATATCGTTGCAGATGGCTTTATGAAGATCAGGAAAAAAAAAATCAACCAGACCAAGCAAAGCCCCCAGTCACAGATTAGAGAGCTGCCAACTGTTATGTAAATGTAGAGAAATCCTTAGAAATCTGCACTAAGATGTCTATATGTTTAATATGCCATTAGGCACTTAGCCTCAGGGAAGGAGGCCTGCATAAGGTTTTTTCTCCATCTTTGGAGTGTAGTAGTTCAGCAACTGTTTCTCAGCTGGTCCATTTAAGCCTGAGCACATGTACTGAAAAGAAGTCTTTCGTCTTTCTTGGTTTGTGTATGGTTCATTGAACAAGGTGGCTGCTTGAAAACAAGAGTGTTGAGTATTGTATGTCATGTCACCCTTTGCTTTTACCCCAGCTGACCTTTCAGCTCTGCAGAAGGGAACACATACAGCAATTAATCAGCCCTTGCTTATTACTTCAGGTCACTTGCATGGCTTAGATAAAAGGAGGGAGAGGAATATAAATGCAAATATTTTGAACTATTTGCTTTTAAGGGTAGGAGGGAGCATGATAACCTGGGCTGCCTGCTGCGTTACAATGAATTTTGGTGGTGTGTTGCCTTTTGGGTGGTGTTAATTTGAATGCAGTTGGCTGGGTGGCCACCTTTTAGCAAGAACAGTCAGAGCTGCTTATGGCTGCTGCAGCTGTAGGGGAAGGGCTGTTATGTCTTCACAACAGAATTAGGGGCATCCTGAGGCAGAGGGTGGGATGGAATATACCGGGCACTTCTTTGTATTTAGAATGTTTTGTGGTAGGAATTGTTAATAGGTAATGATCCATGGAAGGCAGTGAGCTTCAGATCTCAGCAGGCATGCAAAGTATCTGTGCAAAAAGCACAAGTTATTTTTGAAGGTAGCTTTATGGATAAATATAAAAAAATGTAAGTGTTACACTACGGTCAATTATTTGTCCAACATTTCATGTGGAAACCTAAGCTCTCAGAAGACTTATTTTAAAAGCTTGCCTGGGGAGAAGTGGTAACTGGTCCTTTAGTGACACATAGACGCTAGTAAATTTGGGACTTTCTCTATGATATTTAATTAAAGAGGCATTTTGTTTCTGTTCAACTGCTGTAATACCTTCTGAGGAGGCCATAGCCGTTGCCTGTTCTGTGTGTGTCTGTGACTTAGCTTTCCTGTTTTGTCAGGCAGACCTAGAATAAGTCTGTTCTGGAGCAGTTAGGGATTCCTTAGACAACTCAGATTCAGCTCTGGTGAAGTGTCTGTGAATGTGCCGTAGTTTATGCCTCTGATGTCTTTTGGCCTCAAGAAGGGTCACAGATCTAAGTTTATGTATAAGAGGAAGTGCTGGCAGGATAGGACCTTGGATTGCTGCTGCTATGCAGAGAAGATTTGAACATATGCAAATATATAAGCTATTTATCTTCCCACTGAGTATGTTGTGTAGGCTGACCCACAGTAGCACTGTGTGATGTGTGGACTAATTGGGGTACAGTGTCCTCCCAGGTTGCTTACAGTCTCTTAATCGTTACAATATCTAATCCCAGATTAGATGTTCAAGAAGAAACAGCATTTCACAATGTTCATTAGCTCCTAACCATATGACTCACTGGCATGTCTAAGAGATTTCCTTGGAACATCATAGAAGATTATTGTTCTAACACAGGTCTGAGAGTATCACAGATAAATTCACGTCATCTAACTTTAAGACTAATTCTTCCAAGGAGAAGACCATGTAAAACCTTATAGTGGTTTTTTTTATTTTCACAGTATTACTGGAATTATCTTCTCAAATAATCACATTCACTGGCACATGTAACTCAGCATACTACCTGAATTTCTTCCAAACAGGGAACTAACAAGTGCTCTGTCCTCTCCACTAGAGCTGCTGTTCTTTTGAAGTGGTGTGATATTGTTTTGCTCTTAAAAATTTATTACTCTAGTATATGCTGAGCTCAGCTATGGGGAGAAGAGTGAATTGATGCGCATCCTCCAAGTGGAAGTAAATTACACAGAATCACAGAATGTTAGGGGCTGGAAGAGATCTCAAAAGATCATCTGGTCCAACTCTCCTATTGCATAAGTTAAGCAAAATCTAATTGCATAGGTCTAGTCTAAAATCAAATTGAAATAATGTTATTAATTTCTGGTAGGCCAGGGAAAAAGCTAAACTGCTTTAATTCATATTGTTTCACATTTTTTATCAACAGCAACCAGGAAGGCTTTCGTTCAAGGGAAAAAAAGTCTCAAAATTAACCCCCAGCTCCAGATCAAAACTCACTGGGTTGTGAGACTGTTAGTGTCATTAACATAAATTCAAATGTCGACAAAATAATTATTTTTTTTTTTTACACTGGATGAAAATTAACTTATTTTATGTCTACAATCTCAGATGAAGTTCTATTTTTCTGCTTTCCAGGTCCTGAAATAAAACTGTTCCTGGTCCCTTCCTAAACTACTCCAAACCAAAGCTATTTAAAAGGAATTATAACTATTTTCCCACTCATCTGTCATGCTTTGGGCTTGTGAAACTGAGTGTGGGCAGCAGAGCTGACACCCAGAATGTGAGAGAATCCACCTCTGGGCTTGTCAGCTGAAGAACTTTGAGAGGCATTAAATTTAGTGGGTGAAAAAATAAGGCAGACAGGTAAAGAGGAAAGGTTGTTCCCTATATAAAGGAATGGCTTGAATGATTGGAGGTTTGGTGTGGACAGCTAACATGCCAGAAGAGATCTTATGCATAAGGGTCACAGATGGTGCTGTAGTCAGTGTCTGCTCCAGACTCAAGTATCCTACTGCCTTTAGACGGCTGGAGATCGATTCACAGTCAGGCTGTAGTAGTCTTCACCACTGGCTGCGTGTCTCGAACCACTTTTTTGGAAGGACAGTGCAGAAGAGCAAGAGATGAGTTCAGTACATTTCAGAACAATTCTAGTTGCAGGCAATCAGTGAACTGACTGGGAGACTTGTTTTGCTGGATCTGTTATAAACAAGAGCTGGTGGATGATGTAAAGGTTGAGGGCCCTTTAAACTGTTGTCTTGCAAACCTAGGGTTTGTCTCTAATTACATCAGCTTCTGGCACTGGCGTTCTATTAAAAGCAGGAGAAATGCCTGTTGGAAGTAAAAAGTGCTGAAAATTTTGTTTTGGTGTTTGTTTCTTTTTAATTAAAAAAACTGGCATAGCAGTAGGTAGGCACTAGGGTAGTTGGCAGTCCTGGGTTTGGAACAAATGGTTTTGGAACGAATGGATCTTGCACAGAAACAGAGTGCATATTGTTATTATGCCACCTATTTATAGCTGTGATATGAATCTTAATTGTTCAGAGCATGGACAGTGATGTTCTGGAGTTGCCTGGCTATGCTACTTAAAGGGTGATGGAGCAAGGTGGTCTCTTCCACAGCAGTACCGTGTGACTGTTTCAAAGCAACGCATCAACTTAGAAACATCTGTTGTGTGAATGAAGATAAACTATTAATTTGTACATGGTTGTTTTAGTCATGGTCCATAGAGCTTTAATCTTCCTGTAGCCTGGAACTTCAGTAGTGGTAAGCTACTGAATGGCCAGACTTGTGGAAATACTGTGCTTGCGTAGATGAAATGGATGAGACATGACTTTAACAAGAAGGGTTGTCCTAACATAGAGTGGCAACATATGATATCTGCTCTGGAAGAAATAGTTTTTTACTTGCAGCACAAGTGGCCAAATCTGGTTGGATAGTGTAACAGGTGTGCACACAGAAATAGGAGTTTGACTGAAAGATAGGCAGGTACAGGCTATAAGAGCAGCTGAGTCTGAATCAACAGGAGGATAGAGACTCTGCAAGTAGATTTATGGAGCATGGTTGTAAGGAACTAATGCTCTGCTCTCAGGTGAAACTCAGCATAGCAAATTATTCTAGCCGTGGTTCGCTGTTGAAGACTGTCAGACTGATGGAAAATATTGCTATTATCTGTGTGGTTTTGAAACAATACAATAGGAGAAAAAGTGTACTCCTCTTTGAACTGCAGAAACCACCTTCTATTGAACTGAATTTGAGAGCCGGACTTGATGATCCTTATGGGTCCCTTGGAACTGGAGATATGCTGTGAACTAACACCCTGCTCTGGAGCTGTTTGCAATTGGTGAGACTTCTTAACTACCAGAGCCTTGTCTGAAATTAAGTAGGAGTTTGCTAGTGTTTAATCTTACAAAGTTCAGTCATTTTCACTCTGTATTGTAGTTCTGTGTAATGAAAAATACTTTTATGAAGTATCAAAGCAGGCTTGATCAGTCTTTGTCTCCCTGTGGAAGGTCAATCAAAAGAGCAAGGCTCAAAGAGTAGCCTTGTAGGTAAAAACATTTTCATTCTTACAAGTAATTTCCACCAGTACAACACAGGGAACCTGGGAAACAGTAGCTACTTGGCCTAATGCCAGCAGTAACAGATCATAGAATCATAGACTTGTCAGGGCTGGAAGGGATCCCAAGGAGCACCTAGCTCCAGCCACCCTGCCGTGGGAAGGGACACCTCACACTAGATCAGGTTACTCAGAGCCACATCCAGCCTGGCTTTAAAAACCTCCAGGGATGGGACTTTTACCACCTCCCTGGACAACCTGTTCCAGTGTCTCACCACCCTCATGGTGGAGAAATTATTCCTAACATCTAATCTGAATCTACCCATTTCTAGGTTTGCTCCATTCCCCCTAGTTCTATCACTACTTGACATCCTAAAAAGTCCCTCCTCAGCTTTCTTGTAGGCCCCCTTCAGATATGGGAAGGCCACAATAAGGTCTCCTCAGAGTCTTCTCCTCTCAAGATGGAACAACCCCAGCTCTCTCAGTCTGTCTACCTAGGAGAGGAGCTCCAGTCCTCTGATCATCCTTGTGGCCCTTCTCTGGACATGTTCCAGTACATCCATATTCTTCTTGTAGTAGAGGCTCCAGAACTGGACTCAAGGTGGGTTTTCACCAAGCTGGAGTAGAAGGGGAGAATCACCTCCCTTGACCTGCTGGCCATGCTTCTCTTGTTCTGCAGGGCCACAAGGTTTGTGTAACCAACCCTGGTGCATGTCTTCCACATGAGCAAAATCTTTATATAGTATTTAGTCAGACCAGGAAATTGTATGGAGAAACTGAAGATAGTTTGTGAGAACCATTGCATTGTTGTTATGCAAACAGTTCTGTTGAAGAAAACTCAGTGGCTCTGGCAACCAGCCTATCAACCTCTGTCTCCATGAGGAAAGGGAAGAGCTGGAGGACAATGTTTGAGTGACATGCGTAAAGGTGAATCAGCCTGCAGTGCTTCACCATCCCTGCTGCCAACGATGCCCAACTACCCTGTCTGAAGTTAGTGGCTCTGTTAGCAGTGGCTAGCAGGCATTGCTGCAGGCTGCCTGCGCTTTGCTGTGGTTTTCAAAGAGCTGTCAGAGCGAGACTCTCAGGTGAATTGGAAAGAAAAACAGAATTATATTTGAAAAAAATGATATAGAAAAATTACAGAGACTATACAGCAGTTCATAGCAAACCCCTTAAGTCTTCCCCATACCCAAAACTAAATCTACAATCCCCAATGCTCCTCTTCTTCACCCTCCCTGCCCCCTAGTGCCTCTGCCTGCTGCTAGGTCCAAGCAGGGCCTCTGCAGCCATAACCAGGCCCACTCCCTGCATGTTTACCTAGATAAGCAGCTTCTGCCAGAGACAGCAGGCAGGAGAGGGAGAAGAGGAGAATGAGCTGGCCTCGCCCTGAGCTTTATAAAGAGAGAGCGGAATTATGGGATTGAATAACAATTTTATGACTCCTCCTAGTCCCTAGATTATTTTTTAGCCCTGTCGTTCCCAGGTTTCCAGAAACATGACGCGAACATGGTAAACAGTGCACTGCTGCGTGGACACAGATAGTGTGATCTCAGTGCTATGTTGCTCATCTCTCTTCTCTTTCTTTGCACCATCTATGTCATGTGTGTGTGTTTTTATATGAGGCTTCTTTTTTTCTGTGCTGAGCTGCAATATTAAATGCACGTTACAGAGTAATAGATTGGATTTTGAAGTATTGTGGTGACATAGTGAAGTCACTTGCAACACACACTCTTATTTCCCAGTGTTTTCTCTGTTTTGGTTCACCCAACAAAAGAATTGGCACCAAGAACGTATTTTATTAGCAGTTCCAGAGTCATACATGCCATGCTACAGTTCAGTCTATCAATCCTTGTCAAACAGTCCTTTTAAAACATTTAATTTTTGAAGACAGGGAGTCAGCTACTCTGTAAGAATATTGCTAACATGATCTCATTGTTTCTAGGTGCAAATTCAAACAACATCCATGTCATTAAATGTTTAGTTCTGCTGTCACAAAGAGTGGTATTTCTTTCATTGTTGTCAATACCAGTCTGTCATGGTTAGGCTGCTGCAAAGTATATGGCTTAGAGGGCTAAATTCTTGGTTTTTCCTCTATCCACAACAAAGAGGAAGCTCCTGTGAATTAAAGAGCTGTAATTCCATGAAACATTTCAGTGATGTTGTTGTAAAACCAAGATGTTTTGCATAATAAAATAACCCCAAGTGAGCATTTTATCCTTCTTATGCTTGATTTGAATTTTACAAGGCAGATGGCAAATAATTAAGGTTGCATAACATTTCCTGTTAAAAGAGCCTTGTTTCAATCTCTTTATAACTTTGCTAGATTTAAATGGTTTAGCCTCTGTTTCTCTTTTGCCAGGTTCTCTCTTTCCTTTTTAAATTTTGTTCATCTTCGGCAAATGGACTGATGTCTGAAGAATTAGACATGGGAAAGTAATGGGGCCTTTTGCTTCTTGAAAAAATCTTAAATCAGTCTCACAGGGATAACTTAAGGTCATCATGCTTCAAAGAATTATTTGAAACCAGGAACAATATGAATTTGGCTTTAGAGCTACACTGCCTTCTATCTCTATTAAAAGCCATCCAAATTAGCCACATAAAAAGTCACAGTTAGTTCATGCCTCATAGGGATGCATTCAGCATTCATTTGAGTGCTCTATTTCTGTCCTCCTTTTTTGGTTTTGGGTGCATAGGGGTTTATTTGGTTTGGTGGGGGTTTCGGGGTTTGTTTGGTTTGGTTAGTTGGTTGGTTGGTTTGGTTTTGGGTTTTTTGTTGTTTTGGGTTTTTTCCCCCTGATCTGAAGCTGCAGCCTTTCCTCTGAAGTGCTTTGGGCTGATCAGTGTTCGCATGATTCACCATCCCCATGGAATGAGCGAGCACGCTCCTCCCCAGAGCTCCCAGGGCTGACTCCTGTCTCTGCAGGCTGCTCCAGCACCAGGCTCACCGACACTTAGCACAGAGGTTTGCTCTCTTGTGATGCCCAGGTAACTGCTACTGGGTGTGCAGGAAAAGTGATCTGGTGTTTGAGTTGGAACAGTGCTAGACAAAAATCAGCAAAGGTAAAAAGTACAAAGACAGGAGAGGAGAGCTGCAGGGTAGCAGGACCAGGAATAAGAAAAGGAGATTGAGGCAGTACCTGGGAGATGTGAAGATGAAAGATCAGGGAAGGAGCATAGGATATGGTTTATAAGGGAGAAGGCAGCAGAACAGCTAATGGAGAGGAATGGAAAATAATTGCAAAATGTGTTGTTCTCCCCATCTAGTGGCAGGGTGGTAAGTCTGCCAAATGAATTTCTGTTATCCCAGAGAATAAAGAATTGAGGTTTCCCAAACTGTTTTGATTTTGAGAGGGTGGTGATGGTGGTGTGTAAACTTACCTATTTTTTGTTCTGCTATGTTTTTAATTTTAGGTGGCCGATAAATGTCAGTATAATGTCAGTACATAATTCAAGCTCTGTGTTAACCTTTAAGGTTTTTAATTTAAGCACTGAAAACTTAGGAAGTTTTAAAGTAAAATTTGCTTATGCCACTTGGTCTAAGATAACCTACCCATGTACATACTATCAGATAATTAACATGTGATTATGCTCTTGGAAGTTAATAGCCTCATCAGCAAGGCTAAAGCATTGTGAACGAAGCCAAGCTTTGATTTATCTCAACACTAAGATGCACCTTAATGGAAACTTCGTTGCAACTTTTTTCCTAGGTCAGCATCTAAAAACAGTTTAAACCAGTTTGTAGTTTATTTACCAGAAATACTAGTTCACAGTATTTCTTGTACAAGATTTGTACAAGTCTGAATATCAAAAATGAGTGAATTTTTATTGCATAATACTGAACACTTGAGAGTTTTGGTTTAAAATAGCTTATGAGTTTGTTTGTTCGGTTTTGTTGTTGTTTTTTGTTTTTCTTCCTGAGAACTTGGTGTTAAATAGATTTCGTTCAGGCATGATGCAGTGCTTAGTCAGATGTTTTGCACTACCTCTCCTGTCCTGTCCTCTTTATAAAACAATGAAAAATCAGATTTGCAGAACAAAGAGACAAGTCTAACACTTATCTTATTCTTTGTTCTGTATGTTAGTGTGGTGAGTTAGGAACTTCCCCGCCACTACTGAAATTTACCAGACCAGCTCAGATGGCTTGGAAGTAAGGTGAAGCTCTATTTGCAGCAAAGCAAAATTTACAAGCATATATACACAATATATTTACAAGTATTTACAATTATATACAAATTAGAAATAATACAGAAATCCAACCTCCCTCCCAGACAAAGGAAACTGCCCAGAAGGGGCTCTAAGCTACCCTCTCTACCCTCTCTTTCTCTGTCTACTTTCCCAGACAGGCAAACAAAAACAATGAGCAACGCTTACATTGTTATGTGTTAGTGGAGAGATTAGAGCAGAGTGAAAAGGAAGCGAATAGAGGCAGCATCACAGAGCAGAGTGGGACAAATAGTTTACTTTTTGGCTTTTTATCCCACTCAGCAAACCAATGAATTATATAGATTTCATCATTATTTTCTTTTTACAACCAGTGATCTAATTTCTCTCATTAAAATATTCCAACTGGCCTCCAACCAACACAGTTACACGTGGTCCAACAGGCACCATGGTGAGTTTACCCCAGATAACTAAGGCTCAACATCCAATGACAACAAAACTTTTTTTTAACACCTGCTTTGATCTGGTAGGTAAACTGCTCATCCATATCAGACTAAAAGATGCAGTAAGATAAGGATTTTGTTGCTTCTGTTAGGAAAATAGACTAACAAATGTTGGTTCTGGTTTGGTTTTTGTTTTTTTTTTTTTTAATTTATTTTCTGTAGCAACCTGTCGTTACATCTTACATGTTGTTTCTCTACAAGACTTAATTCGAGAGCAGCCCAGAGGAAAAGGACCTGGGGGTCTGGGGTGATGAAAAGCTCAACATGAGCCTGCAGTGTGCACATAAAGCCCAGACAGCAACCGAGTGCTGGGCTGCAGAAAGAGCAGTGTGGGCAGCAGGGCAAGGGAGGGGATTCTGCCCCTTTACTCTGCTCTTGTCAGACCCCATCTGGAGTACTGTGTGCAGTTCTGGAGCCCCCAGCACAGGAAGGACATGGAACTGTTGGAGTGGGTCCAGAGGAGGCCACAGAATGCTAAGAGGGCTGGAGCAGCTCTGCTGTGAGGACAGGCTGAGAGAGTTGGGGCTTTTCAACCTGGAGAAGAGAAGGCTTCAAGGAGACCTTATAGTAGCCTTCCAGTATCTGAAGGGGGCCTAAAGGAAGGCTGGGGAGGGACTATTTACAAGGTCTTGCAATGACAGGACAAGGGGCAATGGATTTAAACTGGCAGAGGGGAGATTTAGACTGGATGTTAGGAAGAAGTTCTTTCCAGTGAAGGTGGTGAGACACTGGCACAGGTTGCCCAGGGAGGTTGTGGCTGCTCCCCGCCCGGAGGTGTTCAAGGCCAGGTTGGATGAGGCCTTGAGTGAGCTGTTCTCGTGGGAGGTGTCCCTGCCTATGGCAGGGCGTTGAAACTAGATGATTCTTGATGTCCCTTCCAACCTTAGCATTCTATGATTCTATGAATGCTGCTGCAGCTCCTCAGTCTAGTTTTGAAATCATGGAATGTGCTTAAAACAAAAGCTAGTCAGTCAGAGACAAAAGGTTTCTCTGAAGGCTGAAGAAGGAATAAAGTGAAACTTAAGTCTATGAAGGCAAAGAGCTGCAAATTAATGGCAGTCAGGCAATGTAATCACCAAGATAGCTGACAAGCAACACCAGTGCTTAAGGAACTAAATGAAAACCTGCATGGAATTGGATTGATTTATACTTTTGCCTTGTCAATAGTAGTCTGTGACTGTGTCTAAGATAAATCAACTGTCTATGGAAATTCTGTGAAGAAAGAAGTTTTATTTTTTCAGAAAGCTTATCCACAGTGAGATAGGGGAGGTGGCTGGGGGGTAGGAAGGGGTGAGGGAGCATAGAAAGATGAGTCTGACACTTAGCATAAGACCCTCAGGGAAAATATACTTTGGCTTTGCTGGCATACCTGAAGTGATGAATTATTCTTAAAACACAAAAACCAAAGAGCTCTAGTAACCATTTGGTGTGCTTGTGTTAAAGTAAATGTTAGTGTTAGTTAAAGATGCATGGGAGTACCTTCATGTTCAAATATAAAACTTAATATAACTTAACTTATATACCACTTCCAAAGTTATGGAGCTCAGAAATAAATAAGCTTGTTTGTGTGGCCCCAGTTCTGCATATGCAGTGTTGTAATTAGCAATTGGAGTCTGCTGCCCTTATGCTAAGCAAAGCCTTGCCCCTCAGGAAGTCCTATTTCCTGGCAGCTGGATATTCATTAAGAACTGGTCCCTAAACTGAAAATAGAGTTTTTCATTTTCCTGTGATATTTACTTTGAAAGAAAACTTTTCCAGTAAATGATATCTTGGGAGTTTAGTTGAGCCTTTGGCTGGTAGTAATTGTGTTTGTCTTATGCCTCCTTAAATATGACAGTGTATTCCTGGCATGGTTTTTATTTTCGACAGTGATTAAGGATAAAGTGATTAAGGATAAGTCAAGCAACAGAAATATATTTTCTTAAGTCTGTGTGTCAGCTTTGTTCCCTGCCCAGAGTGGTAGGAAATGGTCATTTTTGCTTTGCTCTTTCTGAATGTATGCATTTTGCACCACAGTGAATTCTTGTTTTATTTAGCGTACAGTAGTAGGATATTCTTTTACGTAAAGAACAGTAGAAGAATTAGAAAATGGAGTGTTGCTCTTGCTCTAAGTAGTTACAACAACCCTTCTACTGAAGCAGAGGCAAACTGGAAGAAAATTGCCTGGGTTTTCTCAGGTGAGTATACATTGGAGTAGAGTAATAACTTGAATATGTGCATCCAGGAACTTAACTGCTAAATAACAGCATTCAGTCTTTGTGGTTCTAAGTGTCTGAGAAATAATTGGCTGCACAAAGTTATGTAAACAAAACCAGGCTTCTGTGAATCTTTTTGCAGTCTTTAGTTGGAAAGTTGTTGTTGCTATAGTGACTGGCAAGCATTATTCATGTGTTATTTTTCTGAGGCTGGAACTCTGCAAAATTTATAAACTGCAGAGCTTTGCCCAGGAAACTGCAGCAGAGAAATGGTTACCTATGTTACTTCTGTTGGTCCCACTAACTTGTAGGTGGGCTGGAATTTACCTCTCAAGGGAAGAGGAATCCCAGCAGATGTCCCAGACCTAAATCTAAGTGGTGTAATGCTTAACTTGGCCCTTCAGTCAAGATGAGCTCCTGTGTTGGAGTCTGGTGTTGACAAGGCTCTCCTACTTTTAGTGTTGGTGTTAGCTCGAGGTGCTGAGTCAGGAAATGAAACCCACATGGCAATGAACTTTTTCTTAGCAAACAAGGTCATGGTACTGCATCTTGAAGAAATCTCTGCAGCTTTAGCAAATTATAGTCAATTTTACCCCATGCTCCTTTGCATGGAGCACTACATGCCTTAGACTGTAATCATTAAACAGTGCTGTTTCTTTTTTTCCTTTTTTGTGTTTTGAAGATCCTTAATTTTCTTGATTCTTTCATCAAAGGTTTGATAAGATCTCATTTAAGGCAACTGTCAGAGCCTGTGCAGAGGAGTTTCTTTGGGACAGAACACTTTCAATCTCAAGTCACTTGTCTGCTTTCGTAATTGCATTTCTGTTATTGCTGACTGTAAAATGAAATAGCCACTAAATCTAAAAACTGTTTCTTTCCTTGCAATAAGCCCCCATTTATTCTCTCCCAAATGAGGTAGTTCAACAGAGTTTCTCTTGCAACCCAGTTTTCTTCCTAAAAGTAAAAGGGTGAGACAGAAGATGGCTTAGAGCAGCTATGGGATGATGGCCAGGAGTCCACTTAGTTCAGCAGATAACAGCAATTCTGAATTTAAAGTAATTGAAAGCAGAGGAGGGAAAATCTTAGGTAATGGAAATCTCTTAAGCTTTATTGTAGATCTCTTTTAACAGGGAGTGAGGGAAGTGTCCTTGGTACAGCAGACTTGGAATCCAGTGAGAGCTGCTGTACTGCTGGTACTGCTCTGTGGAAAGAAAGTGGATGGAAGTACCCAGAAGGTCAGGGAGCTGGCTGAATGTGTTCTAAAAGTAATGCATTAGGAGAGCTGTGGCCCTGTAGGTCTTGTTTGCAGAGTTGTGTGAGGTGGCAATGCAGAGTAACCCAACTGGAAAGAAGACTTTGAAAGAGAGTAGGCCTATTTTTGAGCTAACTTTCTTCTGCTTGCAAATCCCATAGTACTTCACTTAGGCAGTGGTTTATGCCTCTCTAAAACACTTGTAACATTTCTTGCATGGGGAAATGCTAAAAACACCCCAGTATTTAGAGCAAATAAAACCCGCAGTTACACAATAGAGAAAGATCATTAAAACAGAAAAATAAGCTACTGAAATCTGTCTTTTCTCTATAATGCCCCCAAATCAATACCTATCTGATTTTGCTCCTTGTAGAAAAAAACAGTTCCAGAAACTCACCTTGCTTCCATGAAGTAAAGCTCTCTTGCTAAGAGCAAAGCTCAACAGGCTGTCAGTGCAGATCGCAAGTGTTTGTTCATACAGAGGGCATACTCAGCCCTCATCTGAATATGGTGTATGTATGTGCATGTGGATGGTCCCATATGGCAATAGGATCACTCGGTTACTGTAGAAATGGATTAATTGCTGTGAGACATAAAAACAGTTGTGCCTTGCTTTTGAATGGTCAGCAGGAATGGCACCACTCCAGGCCTGCTCTGTATCTTAAATGTGAAGTCACTGGAATGGTAGCTGTGAATCTCTGTGCATGTGGCATTAAGTCCAGTTAGACTGGTGCAGCCTGAGCAGGTTTGGGAAGAGTTGAAAGCCTAAAGGAAAGCACAAATGGGCACAGCACTTGAAAGGGATGTGGTGATGGTTCGTGTATGTCAGTGCAACATGAAGAAAACAGTTTGGAAGAAAGCACTGGGCTGGTCCAAAGTCTTGTGTGAGTCTCCTAAAATTAATCAGTAGGTATTGCTCATTTTGAGACATTCTTTTTAGTTAAAAATACTTACTGCCTCAAAACGTTACATTTTATTTCTTACTTTTGGGGGCAGAAATCATAAACATCTCTTGTTGCAAAGCTGAGACCAAAGAGATTGTATTGTTTTAAAAAATGTTTGGATCTCAAGGCTCCAATTACTTGATACAGCAATGTATAGCCAAGTATCCATTTCCCCCTTCTTTCCATCCCCACATTGACTTTACTGTACTGCAGCTGCTATCTGTGCTTTCACAGAACTCAAAGGCTGCAATCTGCTTTGATCATTGTGCACTCTGAACAAGGATATCAAATAATGAATACTCAAGTTGCTCTCCCCAGCTCCAGCAATCTGACCTTGGGATCAGTGTGATATTGAAAGCAGGCTAGTCTGTGCCTAGGACTCCAGTTCTCAGTGGCAGTTATAAGCTTCATTGTGACATGGAAATACGGTTTCACAGTTTGGAGCAAGCTCTCTAGTTGAAGCTCAGAAGCTTTTCATCTAGAAAAATGTACAGGTGCTCCATTTCATAGTCTCTGAGGAGACCTTCCATGTACGCCTGCCATAACAGTCCACTGACACACTGAATGTGAGGATCTGCCTGACATTGTGGTAGCAAATGCTGCCTGCATCAGTCAGAAATCCGAAGAGGACAGGCAGCTGGTAGTCTTTCACCTTGGCTTCAAAGTGTTTTACCCTTGAGCAGGTTGAGGTTGCAAATTAATTGCTGCCAGTTGCACTTCGCCCAATCTTGGTGCTTGAAGAACACATGGCCTGAAACAGGCTGCACAGCACAAAATGTTGGGTGTCTGGAACTAAAGTTGCCCTGCATGCGTGCAGGTAGCGGCATCTCAGCTTTTATTTTGGTGATGTGTATTTAAAAAGCTTCCTCTCTGTGTATCCTCTCTGACCGAGCTTGCCAGCTCCTGGTCAGCTGCAGAGCTATCCTCACAGCATAGACTTTTTCAGCAGATAAGAAGAACCTTTTTTCCAGTGGTCCTTTTATGTTAATCCTGTTGGTTTACATTGCAGGAGGATGATACAATATAATTATCTGGAGGAAATAATGTGTCAGTTTTTTTGTAAGTGCTGTTATAGTTTTTTTGGGTTTTTTTTTGGTTCTTTTATCACCTTTAAAAGACTAAGCAGCATAAGGTCTCCCCCTACAATGGCTCTCACTTTGGTATGTTCTCCTATGTTATTTAATATTTTAGGATGCAATGCTTTTTAAAGCCAACATACTCAGGCAAAAGCAATCTTTAATAAGTATGCATCTCACAGCAGAGCAGTTATACAATTTTAATCTGAAAAAAACCCTCCGACCTGTGTCTCTTTCCCTGTAGTTATTTGCATCATCCAGTTTTATGTGTCTGGTTTGTTTCCAAATACTTTTATGTATGCTTCTGGGTTTAGTGTTTTTACAGTTTCATGCTGTGTGCTGGTTTGGAAGTTACCCAACCCCCACACAATGGATTCACCCAGACAGCTGGAAGTTAGGGAATGAAGCTATATTTACATCTTAGCACAATTTACAAGCATATATATACACAATATACACAAATATTTACAGTTATATACAAGTCAAAACAGTCAGACTGCCAGGAGGCTTCCAACCCAAACCTCCTCCCCCTTCCTCCTTCTTTCCCTCCCCTCAGAAATAACCAGATCANTCCTCCTTCTTTCCCTCCCCTCAGAAATAACCAGATCAATCCCCATATATCTCACGTGATAAATCTGGAGAGATCTGAGGTGAGATCTTGAAAAAGATGACAAGAAGGTTAGA
>VWYK01060063.1:2895-14989 GCA_013399775.1 Semnornis frantzii | reverse complement strand
GCTTCGAGCACTCAGAGGAGTTCAGGAACCCATGTTTAACTGTCCTCCTGCATAATACCTTCTCTAAAGAGTATTTCTTTACAAAAGACATGAGGCCGTTTCAGCCTTGTATTCAACAGATCTTGCTCTAAAAAGTGTTTAGCAGCCTGAAGGACAAAGACAATTTTTAAAATTCAGCAGCGTCTGCCTCACAGCATATTTGTGTGATTTGTGTGATGAAGGAGGAATTTCAGCACAGTGATAACTTTAAAGTACTTTAAAAAAAAAAAAAACAAAAACAAAAAACAAAACCAGCAACAAACCAACCTGTTTACTNAGTCTCCCTTTATCCTCAATGAAGCACGCTGATGCTTCAAAGTAGGAGGTGTAAAAATCCTTTTAGACCTGGAGTGTTTTCCTCTGCAGGACACGTAGTGCTATTTAAACATTGCAGGACATGGTGATAATCTCACAGCAATTTCCCCATCCTGTCTTGAGTTGTTACCAGATATTTTTTCTCTTCTCTGTGCTTGTGAAGAGAGGGAATGAAACAAGGGATAGGAACTATTTCTAGAATGAAGCTTTCCCTGGTGATTTGGAATAAAAAAAAGACTGAACCGAGTCTTTTGAACTCTCCAGCATATCATGAGTGTCAAAAAACAGGATGACACTGGGACAAGTAAGAATGAGCTGTCTCTGTCAGAATGGGGGAAATAAATGCAACATAGGTTTAGGACACCATCTGGGAGAAAGGCACAGGGGGGACTGGTTATTGAATTGCTTTTCATTTGCATCTGCCAAATAGAATTAAGTTCAATCCCAGAAGAAGGCTTGAAATTAAGTCTTCTAAGAGTACAAATTTCCTGTGTAGATAATAAAAAAGGATGAGAAAGGTATTCAAAGACCAAGGCTCTTTAAGTATGGTTATGTCCATATAAATGGGTGTGAGCTGTATTCTGAATGGCCTAGACATGAACCATCTGCAATTTGGAAATTACAGAGCTATCCTAGGACCCAGTTCTAGTGTAAATATCTGCTAAAATGCAGCAATATGCTGTGTGGTGTCTGAAATTGAGATAGATTTTGTCTGTCTGCTCAGAGAATAGACAGAAAGAGGTCATCCCTTCCATATAGGCATGCACAATATTATTATTAGCTCACAATGTACATTAGCCAACTAAAAGGAAAGATTTCCAGGAAAGCAATGAATCTGTTAGTTCCTCTAGTTCAGTAGCCAACTTTTCTTTTTGTTCCCATGATGATTAGTTCTCAAAACATATGAGAATAGTAATTCCCTTTGTCTAGTAACATTAAATAAGCGTATCATTAGAGGTTCAACACTTGGTAATTTGTAAACCAGATATTAATACTCTGAAACAAAACATCAGTGACATTATAACCAATCTTCATGTTTTGACTTTTGACTTTGACCAGTTTTAACTTTCAAGTACTGTGGAGTGAGAAGGACACTANTTTTTTAATGACAGCTCTGGAATTCTTTTTACTAGCTTTATGCAGAACTGAGGTGATTCTGCCTCCCAAAAAAGTGACTGAATCATTGGAGCTGCAGGCAAATCAGTGCTTGGTGGTGTTCTCACAAAAATGTCATGAGGCTCAGAGTCAGTCCAGCAGCTGATGTTTACAATCCAGTTCGTTATGTCAGAACACAATTTTTTTATTTCCTTTTTGCCAGAGTCTGGTCCCAGAAACAGTGGCAACAGAGAGGCAAACGAAAAAAAAAAAAAAAAAGAGTTTAGAGCCCTCCTGCTGAGATGGGGTTACAAGAACTTGACTCTGCATTAGGTGGTGGGGACAGCAGGAATATCTAATTTTCTGAGGAAGAAGAGAAAGCAGGCCAGCTGGCAACTCCTGAGGACCACAGGGAGCAGGAAAAGAGCCAACTGTAGCAGATAGGCTAAAGGGTTGGGAGGTGCTTGGAGAGAGACCATGGGAATGGGCAGAGGAAAGGCCTCAGAGGTAGGTGGGAACTATATTCCAGAACTTTGGTTGACATTAGTAGGGAGCTTGCTTCTGACATGATAAGACATGTCAGACATGCTGGTGAAGGGTTGTGAGGGCAGAGAGGGACGGGAGGGAAAGAAGAATTTAGCTATGACCTTAATAAGTGAAAAAAACAGCAGAAAAAACTCAGCCAAAATCTGAACCTTGCTTGTGCTGGAAGGATCTGCTACAATTATGAATAGCAAATTGAAATTGTTGACTCGAGAGGATTCACTGAGAAATAGATGCATCATTTTTATATGGAGACATATTTTGCTGCACACCAATGGCCACAGAAGTGGTAATCTCACAAGTTCTGTTTTAAATTGTACTCCTCTGAATTAATGATGCATGAAACTTGATTTAGGCTATAATTAATGAAAATTTGGAGCAGCTTAGCTAAGGAAACATGGATTTTAAAAGTGTATAATTAAAAATGAGTTGCTTAAAACTCCAGCATATTATCATGAAATATATGATGAGAGAAAATGTGGGTAATGTGTTACACATCAGATCAGGTGACCATAATGGTCCCTTCTGACTTTAGTATGCAGTAAAATCACATATAAAAATCTGAATCTGAAACTCCAATGGCTTTGCTGTTCTACTCAGGATTGGTTCCTTCCCTGGTTTAAGGAGATCCATGGGCAAAGTCAGGCTGAAAAACAGATATGACAGACTCACATGTGACAAGATACTCCTCGATATCATAGAAAGACTTTACATAAAACTAAGTCAGTGTTCATTCTGTAATTGAAGGTGGGTCTCATCTGCATGCATAACCTGTGCCTGCTCTAAAGGGAGTCCCACTTGTACCTGAAATTAGGGAGCTTGAGTCTCTCAACAAAGACCTTCAAAGACACTACATCTTCCCTATTGATTGTGCAGGAAATATAGAAACACAAACCTCCTTTAGACTAGGTGCCCATGGTAGGTCCAGTGATCTTTAGCTGAAAAGCTTGCCACAAAAGGGGTAATTATCCATCCCATTAATGTTCTACCCACTGAAATAACTTGAAGTAGCAAATTTCTCTTAATAATAATAATAATGGAATAATTGCTAAATCACCTCAGATATAACTAGATGGGTGCCAAGGAAATTTAGGAGTAATTCCAGTTCAATGAAAGTAACTTTCCGAAAAATCTGTACATTTTGGACAGTTGCAAGTATGCCAGTTAAGGAACCTCATGAGATATTTACAGTGCCAGAAGATGTTATTCTTTGTTAGTAAAACTGATAATATTTTCTCAGGAGCCCAGCATATATGAAATACAATTTTTGGCAAGTAGGAGCAGAATCACATATCCTAGCTGATGGATTATCAATGTTTGCAAAATGTATTATCTCTTAACGAATCTGCTGTTTGCATTTCCCAGACTACACTGAAAAGTTATCCCTTTTTTTTTTTAAATTTTGCACAATTCTTACAAATTATGCTGATGACCTGAGCAGAGTTGGCTTGCCATATTTGTCTTCTTGTGGTTTATGAAACACAAAGTCAAAACCAAATAGAAAAAGAGGGAGTAGAATGCAAGGTCAGACAAGTAATATGCAGCAGATCTAGGAAGTGAAGCCAGACAACCTTGTGCTTTCACTGCAAGGCCTTTCTCCTCCTCCATCCCTTTTTAGCAAAAAATGTCTAACACCTTGATGCTTTGGGCAAGTTTCCATGCTCGGCACATCTCTGGAGGTCAGAGAAGGGTGGGAAAATCTCGCTTTTGTCAGTGTGTGGGCGGGCTTTGACAGCTGCAGGGTGGAATGGGGGCCCATCTAACCAATTTGGCAGGCCTTGCTCTGCTCTGGCCTCTGGAGATGGTGGCCTGGAATGCAAAGCCTCTTATTTTGTGTGGTCTCATGACTATACATGCTGCACAAGCCTAATGCTTGTCTTGCTAGAAGAGATAAATTAAATAAATTATTCAGTTATGCAGAAATCTTAATCAAAACTTATGACCTCAGCAGAATCCATAAATATCTCAGTGTTATTTCTGGGTGTAAAGCTGCAAAATAGGAGAAGAAACAATAAAATGAAGGAAAAAATTACCTTACTACAGCCAATTAGTGTGAAAAGAGTAAATATCTTTTCTGGAACTTCAAAAAAGGAAAAATTTGGCCTGATCTCTACTGTGGCATTATCTCAGACTAAGAAATGGGGTGATGAATTTGTTGGGATACTCACTGGAGAAACTACTTGATTGCGATCTGGCCTGCTGCTTAAGGAAAATAAAATTGAGTTCTCATCAGGCAGCAAGCCTGTATAAGTTAATAGGCTTTAATAATAGCACCTCATTACATTTTTATAAAACTGCCTGGGAAATGAATGCTGGAAATACAAAGGAAAGCTCTATGGGATCACAGTTATAAAGTAAAGATAACATAGTCAATATTACAGAATTTCAAAATAATGCATGCACTATACAAATACCACACAGGAGTCAGTGACTGGGATTATGGCCAAGTAAGCTTTTTTGAATGGATGTCCAAAGCAGATGGGAGACCTGACTCATGGTTTGGAATAGAAAAATGATTCCTGGGATAAGGTGTTTGGGAAGTTTGATAGCAGTCAGAAAACTAGGGGGTAATAGCCTTAATGAATGCTGATGCAGAGTAACACTGCGGTCGATATAAAAAAAAAGTCACAATTTCCAGCAAATTTTGCTTTTGTATGCACGACATGCTGCTTCTTTCCCATGGATTTGTCATGCATCTGTGCAGTAACTGCTGACAATCGTTTATGTTTTTGAAAAGTGATGAGCACTGTGTTTGTGAGCATTGAGGTATTTCTGTTCCCAACAACTGGTCATTAATCAATGCAGTGGCAAAGGAACTGTTAGACTCAGTGGAGGTAAGAGCAACAGAGAATACTTCTGAAGGGTGCATGAGCAAACAGCACACACTGCAGAAAATTGTTTGTATCAGGGAAGTCATTCACACCGCCTGCAGTAAGGATCTAATTAGGTGTTTCAAGCAGGAGCCAGGGCTCCCAAGGCTGACTGAAGGAGGCAAGCACCTCTAGAGGATGATGCAGAGTATCTGAGTTGGACTGTACTTAAGACATTCATTTAGACATCTTCTTCTTTCCATTTACTATACACAGAGTTTGACCAGGTACCTAAATTAAAGGATTCAAATCAGTCAAGGCAAATTCCGTTCCCTCTGCTCCAGTGTGTTCAGTGTATGCTCTGTACTTCGTACAGGTATTTAGTAGATAAGGGAGACATCTCCTCTATCCTGTGTCCTCAGTGGTAGTACTGTATTTTAATGGGTAGGTCAAATTTGTCAACATGTCACTGTTAGTTGCAGGCTAGAGATGAAGCTTTCATGGGATATTTAGTGACTCTTCTGGAATAGTGGTATCAGATCTTTATTTCATTTGAAGGAGTGTTCTTATGTGAGTTTTTGGTGACAACTCCCAACATGTGTGGCTAATTCTTACCTGATGGATACTGGCTGTTTTGACTCTGAAGAGTGTCCTAAGAGATGGACTCAAACCAGAATGTAACACATTCCTTGAATGTGGGGAGATTCTTCTCCCCTCCCACTGAGGATACCTGATGGCAACACCAGAGCTTTGACACTGAAACTTTTCAGAAGGCAAGGTTCACATCTCTGACTTCAGCAGAGACCAAATACGAATGCTTATTAAATATTAAATAATAGTACAGTTCAGATCTGAATCCAAACTTCTCATCTTGCACCATTCCAGCTAAGCTGGTTATGAACAGGAACACCACTCAGAAACCCTTTGAACTTTGGAGGAATTTTGGTTCTGGATCTAAAACCTGAGTTCAGTAGTGTGTAATAAGGTCTTTCAGTGAAAAGGAAACATGAAAGGAAATAACTCAGGCTTATTTTTGTAACATATTGGAGTAAACAGGAGAGAAAAAGAGGTCAAGTCATTTGTGACTTGTACTCTAATAGCCAAAAATTGTCTAAAAATACAAATTAAAAATATGAAACAGGCTTGTATGAGTACATTTCAACTACCATTTCACAGAAGTTTTAACTGCAGAAAAAAAACTTTATAACACCACCTGCTGTTCTGCTGGTTTCGACCTGACCCCTTTCTCCTTTTCTTGTTATTATAAACAGTGAGCTCTTTAAGTGAGAGCTGTTTAAAGGATAGGGGGTTGTAAGTGTTCCTTCCTAGATCCCAGATGCAGTGGGAGACTGATGGGCTTTTTGATCTTTATTTTATGAGTGTCTGATAAATTGCCTCTGGCACCTGGCAACTAAAATTTCACTATCTGAAAACTAACCCTTATGTCAAACAATGTGGCCAGTCTCATACTCTCAGTTAAAGAACTGCATGCGTTTAAGTACAGGATGTTTTCCAACATTCAGTATAGTATGTGGTGAAGTCCTGCTTCACATATTATTATTAGACAGATCCTCAGCTGATGTAAATTGGCATAGCCCCATATGATTAAAGGAGCTGTACTGTTTTACATCAGCTGGCAACCTGGTCCAAAGTGCAACACACATACTTTTTGATTTAAAATAGTATGTTGTATGTGATTCTTCAAAGGTTGGTATGGTTCAACTTTTTCAATATATTGCTCTGTGGCCTCTGTTTTTTGTTTCTGAGGCAAGTAAAAAGGGGGGGGGGGGGGGAAATGGCATTACGAAAAAGAATCATGTGTAATGTTTTCTGGTTTGCTTGGGTTTTGCTACTTCAGATGGAAAATGAATTATAGTGTACTTTAAATCAAAGTCTCAAATGGTGCTTTGGCTAATGACTACCAACTTTTGTTGCTACTCGTGCCCCAGGGGAACTCACTCTGGTCTCCACTTTGTTTCTTATGTGTTCTGGCAAATGATAGGAAAACCCATGCCTGTTTTACCAGATTTGAATAACACACCTGTCTGAAAATTGGTAATTTCTGTCCAGTAAGCAATACCAACATTTCATATTTTTTTTTCATTCTGTTTAGCAACAAGGATTACTGCGGGAGAATGACAGAAAAGGAGGAGAGGACTCATCATGAGGAACAGTGATGAAAACAGTGAGAGGGATACAAATGAAATGGAACGACTGAAAGGAAATAAGAGCAGAGGCAGCAACTCATGTATTTAAATAAACCAGAACATGCTGCAGTCTCAAGTACAGAGATTGTGGAACTATGAATGTTCCATGCATGGGCAGCCAAGAGTGGCTCAGAAGCCTTTGCTGGGCTCAGAGCAAGAGGAAGGATATGGACTCTCCCTTGATCAGTGGAGTTTGGAAATGTGAGTTAGGCAAGAGAATGCATTAAATCTAAAATAAAGCAAGAAACTGAAGAGCCTGATCAGCAGAGTAAACGATACATGTCAGTAATAGTAAATGCAGGGTTTCTTTGCTGCATCCTTGGCCAGATTTGAAATCTGAGGTAGCTCAATAGAAATATCAAAGGGAGAAAGCTGAAGTTTATATTTGTCTCCTTACACAGGATCCATTCCTGTGACAGGTATCCAAGTGGCACCAATATGGCTGAATCTACAACTCAGCCATGTTCACACATAATTATTTTGTGTTGACTGAGACACATGCAAATTTTATTTTCGTCAGAGGTGAAACTGCTGTCACCCACCACATGTACATAGAATAGTAGGTTGGAAGGGACCTCAAAGATCATCTAGTTCCATCCCCCTGCCATAGGCAGGGACACCTCCCACTAGTACAGGTCACTCAAGGCCTCATCCAACCTGGCCTTGAACACCTCCAGGGAGGGAGCATCCACAACCTCCCTGGGCAACCTGTATATCTGCATCGTTTGCTACTAGCCTGCACCATCCCCATCTAAGCTGCCACAGGGGCTGTGGTACTGACTTCAGAAGGGCAGTTGCATGCAGCACCTAATGTTTAAGTACAGGTTAGGTAGCTCCATGTGAGGCATCAAGCTAGAAATGATATCCCACCCAGAAAGCTAATAAAATGGTTCCTTTCACAGGAAAGCCCATGCTGGCAAATTTCTTGGAAACAATGCTGTTTACTTAGACCAGAGCATTTTCTTGCAGGAACGACAGTGTTTTTGGTGAGGCACTGAGGGAGGACTCCAGTCATATGAGCTCTGGTACAGACTTTGCTTCCAGGCTTGTGCAGGGTATGGGCAAGTATCTCTGAAATTACTGTGCAGCTCTTCCTTCACCTATTAAAATGGGATTATGTAAAAGCTAGCACAAATCAACCCTGGATCTTAAAGGAGGTTGCTAATTGCTACTGAAGTACAAATAAAAATAATCCACAATTCTTCCATGGAACATACAAAGTAAACAGTCTGGGAACAGAAACAATCACATTTTACTTCACTGAAAAATACACATATGACAAAAGGAAATGCAGATGTTCTGAGTGAACTGTCTTATGAGCTGTTGACTAGTTAATTAATCAAAGTTGTCTAGTGATTTATTGGTTAACAGTGGTTCTGCAGTCATGAACATGTCAAAATTCACAATGGAAAATTTAGCAATGGAAAAAATCTGGTCTTTTAGTTCTTTCCTCAATGAAGACAGAGTATGGTATGAGAATCAAGGACATTTCATGCACTGAGCTTGTGCCAGACAAGCTAATTATGTGATAGTATTGCTTAGGGAATTTTTTTTTTTTTTCCGTGCAGCTTTTTTCTAAGTGGAGTGATTTACTTCATAGTCTTACCAGTGCTAGCAAACCCTCCCACATAAGAACTCCTGTAAGGTCTTTAAGTACCTACAATCAAAAGTATACAGTATTCCCTCTCATAGTAGTCACACTAGGTGGCCTAAGAAAGGGTAAATACTGAAGAAGTTGCTTTTCCAGCAGTTGGAAAATTACAGAAATAAAATATATTTAAATATTAGTGTTTTAGCTAATACATATATTTAAATTTTCATATCCATCTCTGTGATAAGGAGGACCATGATAAAGAGTGGTTTGTGGTTTTTGGTTTTGTTTTTTCACAAATATCTGCCTATCTGTAAAGTTTCCTTAAAGTATTTAATCAATGAATACAAAAGGTTAGTCAAATACATGTATTTGAATTGTTATTCAGAGAATGATGAGGTCTGTCATTATGCTTATGTGTACCAGAAGGTTAAGTTTCTCTGTCATGAGGCAATTAGCAGCAGGTCTGTCTTGCAGGGTCATACATCTCACCTTTGTGCATGCTGGAGGGCAGCTGTAAAGAGATCTGCTTCTCCAGCAGACAGATGTGTTATAACTCTCCCTAAGGACCATACTGAGTGAGACACACTTGTGTTATGAAGCAACATCCCCCAGCAAAGCAGGGATCATCATCAGAAGATATGATGACCCTGTCAAAAGAGATTGTTCTAGTAGTCCCTTAATATCAGAAACTGATAGAATCTTCAGTCTGACTTCATAAATCTTCATCAATGCTAGATTTAATTACTATTATATTGCATTCCATTGTTTCATATTGTATTGGCTGTATTATATTACACTGCATGTTATTCTTTTTCATTTTATTATTTATACAAGTAAAGCAGATTCCAGAAGAAGAATCTTCATTACCCGTCGCTGTCTTCTGGAGCAGTCCATTGGAACATCTCCCAGCTTAAAAATTAAGAGTGGCTTCCATGCTACTCTGTTTGACACAAGTACTGAACTAATCTTTGGCTCAGTAGGTGCTGAGGGAATTCTGTGAGATCCCTTAAGCACACCTGCACTGACAGCTTAATGAACTTAAAGGATGAGGTAATACCATGTCAATGACAAGAAATCCTCAGATTCTTGTGCTGATAAATTGATTCTGAGAATGCAGCTAATGCTTTCGCAATGGGAAGAAAGAAAATATATTTCTTCATTAATTGTAATATCTGGATACTCAATCTGGATAACATTTAATATAACTTTGACTATGTTACAACAGATTAAGAGCTGTTTCTAGTAAATAAAGTGAAGCGTACATGAAAAATATGAATTAGTGTCTTTAAATATAAACATTAGATTAGTCTACTGAAAATGCAGGTCATTCTTCATGGACAGAGGAATTGAGTGCACCCTCAGCAAGTTTGCAGGTGACACCAAACTGTGTGGCACAGTCGAGTTGCTAGAAGGCAGGGATGGCATCCAGAGGGACCTGGATAGGCTGGAGAGGTGTGCCCAGGCCAACCTCATGAAATTCAACAAGGCCAAGTGTAAGGTCCTGCACCTGGGTAGGCACAATCCCAAGCACAAATCCAGGCTGGGTGGTGAATGGCTGGAGAGCACCCCTGAGGAAAAGGACCTGGGTGTCTGGGTTGATGAAAAGCTCAACATGAACCTGCAGTGTGTGCATGCAGCCCAGACAGCAACCGAGTCCTGGCCTGCATCAAGAGCAGCGTGGTCAGCAGGGCAAGGGAGGGGATTCTGCCCCTTTACTCTGCTCTTGTCAGATCCCATCTGGAGTACTGTGTGCAGTTCTGGAACCCCCAGCACAGGAAGGACATGGAAGTGTAGGAGCAGGTCCAGAGGAGGGCCGCGAAGATGCTCAGAGGGCTGCAGCAGCTCTCCTATGAGGACAGGCTACAAGAGTTGGGGCTCTTCAGTCTGGAGAAGAGAAGGCTTTGAGGAGACCTTATAGTAGCCTTCCAGTATCTGAAGGGACCTACAGGAAGGCTGGTCCCAAAATCATTAAGCATCAAATCTGGAACACATAAATAACTACTCTTGTCTCTTTTATCCAACAGTTTTTCTGCAACCATGGAATGACATGGGAACCACAAAGACCAGAATGCACTTACCAATCTATTAACAACCAACATTGAAAACGTGTATCTGAATACTGCAGCAGTCCGCAGTCTTCAAAATTCCTTATTACCTATTTTCCAGAAGTAATTTGCTATAGTGGTCAATTTTAGTCTGTTTGTGCATTTTGTTTGATTTACCCTGGCCTTGCTAATCATTGCAGTGACTAAAGTCACTAATCTTCCCAACTTGAAGCCTCCTGAAGCCAGCACTTTGCACAGGCACCTCAGTTAAATCTGCAAGGAGAGATGGGATGAATTAGGGTCTTCCAATCTTACAATTAATAACACGTTGGCTCTTGTCCTGTACACACTTGACATAGTATTTATTACACCTATGGATTGCAAGGGTTCTAGTCCAGCAGTAAATATTACACCCAGAGCTCATGGGATTTGGCTCTGATGTTTCTTACATTGTCTAATATATGCTGAAAAAGGCGTGGGATTTTTGGCTCAGAAATTGAAAATTTCTTCACAGAAATAGAAAACAAATGCATCAGTTTCCCTTTGATACCAAGTTGCAGAGCCCCATTTTGAGGCACACAGTATCAGTGTCTTTCAGTGTTTAAAATGCATAAAGGGGAGTGATCTTGGGTTCAGCTGAGATCTCAAGTCAGTTAGTCTTGCAGTCCAGACCTCTTTCCAGTTCCTGTACACACTGGGGAATGGAGACTGATCCAGCTGTTGCAATGTCTCCATAGATAGCTACCAGGGCACCTAACTGCTACTGGGCAGAACAGCATAAAAAAGGACATAGATCAGCTTAGTCTTCCCAGTTGCACAAAGTCAGGTGGGACTCCCTTGCAAGTCCTGCAGTTTTTGATTCCTCAATAACCTTCCCTCCTGTTTTTTATCCTGGTTTTCTCAGCTTCTGTTCCTTTATTATATTTGCTTCTTTCCAGATGAAGCTGAAGAAAATAAAATGAGACTGAGATCCCAGAGTGTTCCTCTTCCTCTCTTTGGTTTTGTGCCATAAAAGGACACACAGCCATCTAGTTCTCAACTGACACTGGTTTGGACAGTGGATTTGTAAATCCAGGTTCGGTAAGAGCTCAAGGAAGTCAAACCTTTGATCAGTCAGGGACTGCACTTTTTAGTCAGGGGTTACCTTTAATCTCTAATTTGGCAAAACAAAACAAAATAAAGCAGAAACCCCTCTGAAGCATTTCATTTTTTGCCTTTAATGCCAGAGAGCTTAAACATGGCAGTTTGGTGATGTGCTATGCAAATTAAAGCTGTGAAAAAACAAAGGTAGTTAAACACAAGTTTTTCTTTAGCAGGTAATTATTCTTAGCTGTTTCCACATGCCTCCTTACAGCCATGAAACCCTGGTACATAACGATGAAAGACTAATTTCAGAACTCACACATGCACTATTTTGTTAGCAGTGGAAGCACAAGAAGAACATCT
>VWYK01060051.1:47569-58712 GCA_013399775.1 Semnornis frantzii | reverse complement strand
TCCCAAACCATCACAGCTGCCTGTACTGCCACTTATGATCCACCCAGCAGTGCAGGAATTCAAACAATACAGAAACTATCCACACACATAGCAGCATAGTGAGGGAATGTGCCAAATCCTTACCAAAGAAACTTGGTTTTGAGGAACTTTGGTGAGCTGTACTAAATAGGAGCTTTCAGAAGCATGTCTTTCCCAGCCTGTGACCAGGCTCCTGCACTCACCTTGCCATGATAGTTTAGTCTTGTTAGTCACTTATGTTTCTCAACTCAGTTGTTGCTTTAGTTAATGCACCAAAATCTAGCACTGATTTTCCTTGAGACTATTTTGCATTCATATTTATGGGCAAAACTGAAAAAAGTAAATTGTAAGTATGGTCTCCAGAGATAGAAATCCCTGAAAAGCAGTAGAATTAGGTCTTGCTGCTGCCTGCAGATCAAACTGCTGCAGCATCAGCCATTTCTATACCTATAAGTCATTCAGCAGCCATTTCACCTGGCAGTCTGATTTTTCAGGGGTAGCCTAGAAGAGGACAGGAACTGTGAAGGTCCAATTTTGTCCTTCATGTCTGACTTCAAAAGAGACAGAAGGTCTGAAAATGTGGAACAAGATCTGCAGAGCTGGGCTCTGCCATCCTGCCTCCTGTTATGGATGTGTCTCAAGTGGCTCCACTTTGAGATCCTTTAGGTGTGGTGTGTAACATAAACCCCTTATACAAGGACAAATGAAGAAATTGGTGCTAAATAAAGCTTATACATTTGATTGTTCTCTTCTGTGTGACCATGATTGCTATGTGGACTTGTGGTGAAAATTATGTAGAGAGAGAATTTTTAAAAGGCATTCTGATGCTAACTTTCAGTGTGGACAGTTCTGCATGCAGATTACTGAAATCTTCCTTTTTACAAGCCCAAAAATTAATGGGTTTTCCAGCTAGCTGTAACCTGCTCATGGATTCAGGATTTTTTGTGAAGATGCAATGAGATTTTGTGGTATTTTGAGCTGCCCCAGACATTCTCCTGTGTAGGAGACCTGTAAGAAATAAATATGTCTGTATCATTTATTTTATATTTTTTTTTTTCTTTGCTAGGTAAAGCTAGAATATGCTTATGCCTGCTGTGGTGTGGCAGTGCTAGAAAACCATCCCTGAGCCTGGTTTAAGAACACAACCCTCCTGATGTGCATGTATTCTTCCTAGGGAGGTTGGATCCTGCTGTTTGCTCAGTCTTGGCTTGCTTTATGCTGCCTTGCCTGGCCTCACTTCACAGACTGTGCTGTCTAGGTGTGAGAAGGATGGTCCTTTGAGTGTCAGCAATTAGAGATGATTAATGCCCTGACAGTGATGAACATATGAGCAGCTTCTTGATTTGTGGTTGCTGGCAGTGTTGCTGCCAGGTGGTCATCTCCATTGCTGTCTTCTTGCCTGGATGTCCACACATCCAGGGCCCCACATCCATGTTCAGTGCTGAAGTCTGACCTCTTGGAAACACTGAGCACATCTAACAGTGAGGGTGAGCTAGAAAATGTGGTGATGCTGAGCCCTCACCCTCTCAGGAAAGCTCATGCCATTTACCTGTCACTGATAATTGTTTTGGAGACTGAACTTTGGGAGCCTATTGCTGCATGTAATGTGATTGTCTGATTAGAAGCTTTGAATTCCTTGAGTGAGAGTCATTTTAACAGTGCAGCTGAGGGGATGTCTCTACTTTTAATACAAAAAGTCCTCTTATTCTTCAGAAAAGCCTTAATGAATTAAAATATTCCCTATGGAGAAGTGTATTACTTACTTTCTTATTACAGTATTGAACTGGAATAAAAAGCAGCCAGGCTGGCATTCACTTGCTGGTGTAGGAACACTATTAAAGTACTGTAAAGCAAGAATAGCTTTGCACCACAGTTCTTGAATACAAAGTTTGCCCTCCAAAGGTGCCACGCATGATGGATTGTCACAGACTCTTTGTCCTACCTTGACATTTCATTCCTGTCCAATGTTGTCTTATGTTTTGCTCTGAATCTGCCAAACAACTGACCCTAGAATTTAATGCCACACCTTCTTTTTTCCTTTTTTCTGAACAGCATTTTTTGCAGCTGAGGCTCTGAAATACTGGAGGACACTGCATCTTCCTCAGGGACGCGGACGAGGGGGAGCTGGAGCCTCTGGAGTGCTCAGAAGGGAATTGTGGCTGGTGGTCGCCTGAGGAACTTACCTGCACACCAATGTTGCTGTGAAAGGAGTTGTGTCCAACATTCAGATTTGGTAAGGTAGGTAATTTCTCCCCTCTGCTCCTTCCTATTTGCTCTTTTCTGAATATGTGTATATGGGGAAAATGGACAATTAGCAGCCTTTGTGTTTATTGCTTTGTGTGTGCCATGCTCACCCTGTCTTTGTAAGTAACCTTTGCTCTTGCTGCATTTGGAGATCATTCATCAACAGTGAAGTGTTTTTAAAGTCTTGGGCTTGAGGGGGTGCATGCATGCATGCATATCAAGTGTGTTACTGAGCAAAATACTCACCTATGGTTGCCTTTTGCTGTTGGTGACGCATACTTGGCGATAGGTATCTGCGTTTTGGAAGTCCTACTTTTTGTGTTCACTAATGTCTGCAATTCAGAGGGTCAGAGATGAGAGGAAAAAAAACTAAATGATGCTGAAGCAGCCCATTTGTAATACAGTCCTGTGCTTTGCTTTCTATATTCTTGTTTGGCAAGAATGGGAGAAATGCCAAATAATTGCTTAATTGTTTGTGACTCCTTTGTTGTGTGGCACTTAAAATTTTTGTGTGTGTGTAGGTTCTCATATCCACATCAGCATTGCCTTGGTTATGCCATAGGTGTAACAAGGCACTATACAACTATCTCTTAAAAAGAAATTGAGGAGTGTGTTGTGGACATTTAGAGTAATATAGTCTCTGATATCTTCTGTCTTCCTTTATCTAGGCCAAGTTATTTTTCTGAAGGCAAAGTTTTGCTGATAGGAAAAAAAAAAAAAAAATCCCCAAATTGAAAGTATTGGTTCCCAAATCTCAGTAGAATGGTATCAGGTGATGCTATCCTTTTTCATTTTACACATGGGTATTGACTTTTCTTATGTGATTGAACTAGCGGCATGAGCTCGTTGTGGAAAGTAAAGCAGCAATATAACACCTGCACTTGGGATTAGGGGAGGGGTGTAAAAACAAAAAAAGGAAAAATAAATCTCCAGGAAGACACAATGAATGTGCATTCATTCTCCTGCTGTTGGTCTGGTTGCAGCAGTAGTCTTACCTGTGGATATTGTAGGCTCAAACTCTCATGCCTCGGCAGAGCTCTGTTGGTCTGGAGATTGCCTGTCTCCAATGACTACAGAAACAGTTGCTGGGGTAGCTTCAATTAGGTGCTTAACTTTTAAATGTTGAGGGTCAAGAAAGGTCTGTTCCATCTGCAGTATATGCTGTAATTTGTACAGACATTTCAAGAAAACACCACTGTTGTCAGGAGGAGGAGAGGTCCCCATCATTAAATCTGCTGCAGCGCTTGCTCTATTCGCCTGCCAGCTGCGGTGGCACCTGGTGTCTAGAAAGGGAGGTGGTTAAACATAGGATCATAGAATCCTAGAACTAACCAGGTTGGAAGAGACCTCCAAGCTCATCCAGCCCTACCTATCACCCAGCCCTAGCCAATCAACCAGACCATGGCACTAAGTGCCCCATCCAGGCTTTTCTTGAACACCTGCAGGGACAGCGACTCCACAACCTCCCTGGGCCAATGCCAATCACTCTCTCTGTAAAGAACATTGCTCATGCTTTTGTTTCAGTTTTGTCTGCTTCCCAGCTTCTGCTCTTGTGATTATAGTATCTAAAGGGGAAGGCTGTGGAACAGGTATTTTGTAATCAAGAGGGCTTCTTGACTCTTCTGGAGAAATATTTTGTGCTATTATAATGTAGAAATCACAGCAATTTGTTCCTTCCCTGTGTAAGTGTGAGATTTGTATGTGAAAGGGTGCCCCAGGCTGTTTTGGGTTTTGCACCAGTGCGGTTGGTTGGTGTGACCATAGTGCTGACCCTGCCTTGGGTGGTTAGATGAGCTCTCCACATCCTCCCCACCTGAGCTGGTCCAACTGTCAGTCTAAGATTCATGTCTCAGCCTGCTGCATGGGTAGTAAACCAGTGAAGAAGTTGTGGAGAACTTTGAAGGGACTCACAGTTTGGGAGGACAAAGGGCATTTCCCTTATGACTGACTTATGCAAAACTATTATTTAGGTGTTACAACCTAGGTTGGCTTTGACTGTATTTCTACATTTTACTTTGTGACTGTCAGATCTAAAAACTTTGATTCTTATCTAAGGAAAGCTCACGTTTATGGAAACTTGATCTTTCAGAAGAACTTTGTAGATTGAGGAGGCTGTGCTGAGGTTTAGAGTTGGGAGCACTGCTGTGGTCCATTCAAGTAGCTAAAAGCTATTTTTATCCTCTCTCTCCATCTTGGGAGTTTATGCAAACTTACCAGAATAAATGACTACCATCAACTGTCTGTTCCCATGACATCCTCGTAAGACAGAAGAGCTACTTCTCCTCATTTTACAGATGATAAATAAGAAAAGAGTCACTTCTAGGTCACTTTCAAGCAATAAAGATTTGTCTATAATCTGCATGGATCAACCATTGCAAAAGGTGCATCTGATACCCACAACTGGAGGCACAGACAGCCTTGGCTGAGCAGCTGAGTCTGTGGGGCAAAGCAGGAGATTTGGGTGTGGATCTGAGGTCACTACTCTGAGCAAAGCCTTCTTCATTGTCTCCTGCTTTGCCAAATAGAGGTTTGGTTGTTTTTTTTTATTACAAGAACACTAAATAACATCAGAACCTGCATTTGCTCCATTCCTCTGCTGGAAATGGCCCTGTGTCCAAATAATGTTAGATGAACTCATTCGTCTTTGCTTGCGTGAGTCAAGAAGATTCCCTTTTAACAGCATTTATGCAATTGTGGTGATGGCAATTTTATTGGAACTAATTTAAATGGAGCTCTAAATAACATAGGGTAATTTTTTTATTTCTTAAACTGCTCATTTTCATATTAGTAGAATCCACTTAGTAAAATGCTCTGTTCCACTGGAAAAAAAGCACATTTAATAAATATGGAAGAGAAAAATTTTAAGTAGCCATTAAACATAGTTAATAAATTTTATCTTGCAAGTAGACTTGGAAAAAGACCCTGTTAATTTAATGTGGTTTATGGATCTTGTAGCAATTAATTGTCTTCATTACATGGGCATAAATCCTCCATGTAATTCACCTTTTTCAGATTAATTGCAGTGGAACTTTCCACTTTGCTTTGTTTAGGCTGTAATATTATTTATCTTGATTCTCAACATCACATTTTTTTACCATTCCCAAATGTTCTGTAAACCAGTTCAAGTTAACCAAATGTCTCTGAATTAGAGGACAGTGCAGAGGTGGTGTTGGAGCTGGGATGGGTTGATAGAGGTGAAGCAGAGCAGCTGGAACTCAAGCCCTACTCGGCTTACAGCAGAGCAGTGGGCAGCTGTTCTTTTCTTAATCCCTGCCCTTATGTCATCTGAAAGAAAGTTTCAGGGCTCTCCAAATATGTCTTCCTTCTTATTTTATTTATTAACTCAGTACCAAACACTGATTTTATGTCCCTGGGGGTTTTGGATGTCAAAATAAGACCTTAATACAACTTCCTAATGACTCGACAAAGGACGCAAGGTCTACTGCTTGTGTCTGAAAATGGACAGGAAAATTGTCCCCCTATATTGTGTGAAGAAAAAGTTGATTTGGAACATCATGAGAGTAAAATTCAAAGCTTTATCTTGAATAAAGCCTTTGTTCTTCTTGCCTGGGTGTTGCACACCAAGCAGCAAAGTAGGACAGTGTGCAGGATCACTTCAAGTGTAAGGTCCTGCACCTGGGTAGGCACAATCCCAAGCACAAATACAGGCTGATGGGGAATGGCTGAGAGCAGCCCTGAGGAAAAGGCCCTGGGGGTCTGGGTTGATGAAAAGCTCAACATGAGGCTGCAGTGTGAGTGCAGCCCAGACAGCAACTGTGTGCTGGGCTGCAGCAAGAGCAGTGTGGGCAGCAGGGCAAGGGAGGGGATTCTGCCCCTTGGCTCTGCTCTCCTCAGACCTCATCTGGAGTCCTGTGTGCAGTTCTGGAGCCCCAGCACAGGAAGGACATGGAGCTGTTGGAGCCAGTCCAGAGGAGGCCAGCAAGATGTTCAGAGGGCTGCAGCAGCTCTGCTGTGAGGACAGGCTGAGAGAGTTGGGGCTCTGCAGCCTGGAGAAGAGAAGGCTCTGAGGAGACCTTAGAGTAGCCTTGCAATATCCGAAGGGGCCCTGCAGAAAGGCTGGGGAGGGACTACTGACAAGGTCTTGTAATGACAGGACAAGGGGCAATGGGTTTGAAGTGGCAGAGGGGAGATTGAAACTGGATGTTAGGAGGAAATTGTTTGCAGTGAGGGTGGTGAGATACTGGCACAGGTTGCCCAGGGAGGCTGTGACTGCTCCCTCCCTGGAGGTGTTCAAGGCCAGGTTGGAGGAGGCCTTGAGTGACCTGTGCTAGTGGGAGGTGTCCCTGCCTGTGGCAAGGGGTTGGAACTAAATGATCCTTGAGGTCTCTTCCAACCTTACTATTGTATGATTCTTGCCTACAGCTTGTATCAGTGTGCACACCAAGCTTGCTCGCTTGAGTAACATCCATGCAAGTGTTTTCAAGTGTTTCTCTGAACTGTTTTGCCAGAGTGAGAAAATAAAATGGCTATTATGTTTGCATGTTTTGTTGCAAGATCAGCAGGCTGGCTGTTAACGTATCAATTCCCTTGCTGACACCACTTCTGCAGCCCTACTCACTCAGCTTCTCCTGACAGGGCTTTTATTGAATCCATCAACCTGACACATATCAAAGCATAATTTTGGATAACAAATATCTTGGTGTAGAGTGAATTAAAAAGCTGGTATCAGCAACAGAACTGAGTGGAATTTCTGAAAGAAAAGAAGAAACTCCAGAACTAACATTCTTAGGGGATCAGTCACAGAACAGTAATATAGTAGTCCTTTACCTGTACTCTTGAAGTGCTGAGAAGTCAGTGGGTCTGCCCAAAGTCACACAAATGGACTTGCTCCTGGTCTGTCAGCCTGTGGCTCTGCCTTCTGGACTCTGAGGTAGGTAGCATTGCTTCAGACAGCATGCTGAAATAGTGGTTTATTTTCTTCTGGAGAGCTTTCTCCTGCAAGCACCAATGAGCTCCTTGTAATGACTTTGCACTCTGGGCTTTGAGGAATTTGGGAACTGAGGAGTGGAAAACACTAAGTGTGGATGGAGTGCACCTTCACCTTCCTCCTCCCAGAAACTGAAGCAGTTTGGAGCCCCTTGTCCTCTGCAGAGCTGCTGCTTGGCAGCCTGTGGGCCATGTTTTGGGCAGAGTCCAAGTGAGGTGGAAACAGGCATGTGTTTCTTTGGGCTGCAGATCTGTTGAAATTACCTGGCTGAAAACCTCCTGAGAGGTTCCACATCTGCTTGCAGCCTTCTCCTGTCTTGCTCTCCCCACTCTGCTCTTTATCCACTTCAGTTTTGTGTCTCTCAGATGATAAGCAGCTGCAGGCAGGATGGCCTTTGCACTGCTGCTGCTCTCACTGTGCCCAAGCTCACTTACCTCTTATTTTTGGCTAGCACATTGCTATAAAGTGTTAGCTAATACTAATCATGCTTTTAGCTCTGTGGCATGTCTGCTTTTTGGATAGGTATACACTGACAGTTTGCAGGAGACTGTATTTGGAAGCACAGACCTGTTCTACAAGTTCTTTAGATGTGCTGCAAATAATTATGAAAATGTTTAATGAAGGGAAGCTGAAACATACTGAAAACATTTGGAAATAAGAGAGAATGTGTTCAGCCAAGCATTAGCTGTGAGTGGAAAGTTCTTGTTGGCATCTTTTAATGGGAGCTTTCCAGCCCATGTTTTCTGTGGTTGTTGCATATAAAACAGCAAAGTCTAGAAAGCAAGGGGAGCTGGGGGTGAAAGAAGCAGTTAATGTCTTTCTCCTCTGGGTGAAAAGGGACAGTGAAATCACAGCATCATGGAATCAGCCAGGTTGGAAGAGACCTCCAAGCTCACCCAACCTGACCTATCACCCAGCCCTAACCAAGCAACCAGACCATGGCACTAAGTGCCCCATCCAGGCTTTGCTTCAACACCTCCAGGGACAGCAACTCCACCACCTCCCTGTGCAGCCCATTCCAATGGCAATCACTCTGTGAAGAACTTCCTAACATAGCTCCCCCAGCACAACTTGAGACTGTGTCCCCTTGAGCAGCATTTCTGTTGATGGGCTGTTGCCCCCCATCAGTCTTTGCCTCACAGTTACTGGGAAGTGGCCTGCAGAGACCCCAATGGCACTGGCACCCTCTAAGCAAGGTAACATCCTATTCCTTCACCACAGCAAATGCCATCTCTTGTTTTATCCCAAGTAGTCAGTTGAGAATACAAAGATTTATAAAAAAACAAACAAAAAACCCCACATTTTTTTTTCTCTGCTAGGTGGAGTGAGTAGCTCTATTTATATCTCACCAAACAAGCTTGGTGCCTTTTAACATTAGTGACTGTACCCCTTTCCCTCCATCTCAGAAACTGGCCCCTGATCTTTTTTTAGAGACTCCCCACTTCCCTTCTTCCCAGTGCTGTTGTCCTTTCCAGTCTTAATGCCATGTGAGAAGCAACTCTTTGGTGGTTTTGCACCAGCTGTCATATAAAGACTTGGACTGGGGGACCAACAAGTTGATGTGCACTCAAGCTGTGTTGTGATGATGCCATAACCCATGCAGATGGAGTTGCTGAGACCTAAAGCATTTGACTAAAGACTGTAAAAGGCAATGTGAGGCTTAGGAGCATGCTATTACCCTGCCTCTGTCGGGTTCTGCAGGCTTTCAGCTTCTCTCCTCCCACCCAGCAACATCCTGGAAGGTTTTCACCAGCATGCTGGGATAGAGAAGATAAAATAAAGAGAATACAAGAAGATTTTTACAGACTGTTTGTGGTTTATTTATGAAATTGAGTGGGAGAAGAGGTGCTGGCTAGCATTGCAGCTGAGGGAATCTTCCCAAGAGTTACTGAGTTTGTGGCTGAAGTAAGGAGGTGGTAAGTTGTCCTCTGCATTGTTATGCTGTCCCAGGGGTGCCACCAAAGTGTGAAGGTCAACCATGCTATGCCTGTGCTTTCATGTCGCTCTTTGATGGCTTTTCTCCTGTGATTTTGACTACTTCCTGCAGAGGAAGCTCAGTTGGCTGCTTTCCAACTTGACATGACCCTGTGACTGTGGCAGGACCTACTGTGCATTAACAGGACAGCCCAAATGGTGAATGCTCAATTGCATAGTCTGGTATGCCAGAAACTGGTAGCACTCTTTGGGATGAGTCCATATGAGGATGGCAGCAGGACTGGGCTGGACGTGCCAAGTAGCAGTCCCTGTGCCTCAGACAAGCACTATGTATTTACTGGGCTGGAGATGAAGTGTGCTGTACACTGAGCTGGCCTTCCTTGAGAAGGGAGATCAATTGTGTGGGAACAAGGAAGCTCTTTATCATTCATGTTCATGTGTGGCCCACCATGGTCACACCATACATCTCCTATGCCATGGCCGTGCTGGAGTTGATGGCCAGGGAGGTAAGAGGACATGCACTGCAGTTTGCTTAGACTAATGTCTCTCTCTTCCCTTTAGGGCCAACTAAGAGTTTGCCCTGCAATGCTCTCAAAAGCAAAGACAGTGAATCAACAACAAAACAAGTCTGTCTCATTAGGAAGGCTCCTAGGCACCTCTCCTTGGCTCAGGAGCAAGGGAAAGGGGGGTGGGCAGCCCTGCACTCTGCTCACTCGCTGTCTGGGAGGAATTTCTAGTTGTTAATGATTAATTCAAATGTTTCTTGTCTTGAGTACAGTGTGCAGGGAGTGATAAATCTGTGATGGGTTAGAGGTTGAGGTTGCTCGGTGCTGACAATTAGTATGAGCCACAGGCTTTGCTTTCATTGGCATTTTCACAGCATTAACCCAGACCTTGTCAATTAAAATCCAGACACATTTTGATGAGGGACATCTTCTTCTAATGATAATTGTAATAATATCACTTTTTATTCATTTAAAACCTGTCAGGCTGGCCATGTTGCCTGGAAAATAACTGCCCAAGTTTCACATTGCCTAAATAACTAGGAAATATCTTTCAGTCTTTTGAGCTGACATGTCATCAAAAATAACTAAAAGCAAATGAGGCTATAGCTGTTCATCTTTGAACACTTCCAGACTTCAATCAAAGTAATTTGACTTTATCTGCTAAAATAAGCAGGTTTATTAGCCTTCACTTTGGAGGCTAATAAACATTTGATAATTGCTTAAAGTTGATGATGGGAATTTATACTAGTTATTATTGGCTTTTCTGCTTGACAGCTTAGCTCAGGAGCATGTCCTAGGCAGTGATCCCTTTATGTAGCTCACCTGTTCATTAGATGGAGCGGGAAGCCTGGGTGTAAAGGTTGATTAAGGGACTTGTCTGAGTTGCACAAGAAGTCTGCAGCAGAATAAACCCCAGAAATCCTGTGTCTGTTCTAGTACATTAACTGCAGTGTTTTTTTTTTTTATTTTTATTTTCCCTTTAAATGTGTTTATATGTCTGTAAATATTGTATTTAAAATCTCTGTCAGGCCATAAAAATGAGTATTTAATAGTTGGAATGGGAGTGATATATCAAATATCAATTTAAAATCCACTGTGGTTTTATTTTTGCACGACATGAAAAACAACAAAGTGAAAATCATGTTTAGTTTTGCATGGGAAAGTACTTTTCATTTTTCTAAGAGGCAGCTGATAAGTGAAATCCTTTATGAAGAGCTAGAGTAGGGAAGCAGAAAGCTTTATAACTAAGACTGCATCTAGATCCTGCAGTGTGTCCAGTCTATGCTTGTCCATGCAGGTGGAAAGTACTGCAGTTCTTTAGGCATTCTCTTGCTTTGTGCCAAGAAGTGTCATTTAGGCCAGTGTAATGGGAGGGGTAATTAATTACTGCCAGATGATATTTCAAAATATTAATATATAGTTTATTAATATTAAATATTCAGAACTTGCAGCACCCCCATCACATAATAATAATAATAGTAATAATAATAAT